>PVKE010001381.1:0-84220 GCA_004027555.1 Craseonycteris thonglongyai
TCAGTGCATAGTTATTTCTATTTTACTTTTTGACAGATAGAGAGAGAGACAGAGACAGAGACAGTTAGAGAACCGAACTGTGGGAACTCCCCAGTTCAGCATGTGGGTCCTGCCTGGGCCGGAGCCGGGATTCGATCCTCGGTCCTCATGGCCTCAAAGCGAGCGCTCAACCCGCTGAGCCGTCCCGGCTTTCCCCTGTCCTTCGATTTTAAATGCTATCCTTGCTGGGTAGAGTACCCTTGATTGTAGGTTCTTGCTTTTCATCACATTGAATGTTTCATGTCAGTCCCCTCTGGCCTTCAAAGTTTATGTTGAGAAATCAGCTGATAGTCTTATGGGAGCTCCCTTATAAGTTACTAATTGTCTTTCTTTTGCTGCTTTTAGTATTCTCTTTATCTTTAACCTTTGGCATAATATTGTAATGTGTCTTGGTGTGGGCCTACTTGGGTACATCTCGTTTGAAGGCTTCTTGGACTTGTATGTCTATTTCCTTTTCCAAGTTAGGAAAGTTTTCAGTCATTATTCCTTCAAATAGGTTCTCAATTCCTCGCTCCTTTTCTTCTCCTTCTGGTGTCCTATAATGCCAATATTGTTACACTTGATTTTGTCCCAGAGTTCTCTTAGTTAAACTGTCCTCATTTAAATAAATTTTTTTCCCTGTTTGGCTATTCTGATTGGCTGTTTGATATTGCTTTGTCTTTGAAATCTCTGATTCAGTCCTTTAGTTCATCTAGTCTTCTTGTGATTCCTTCCATTGCATTCGTCATTTTAGTTACTGTATTCTTCCCTTCAGACTGGTTCTTTTTTTTATGTTTTATGTTCTTTTTTTAATGCTTATTGTCTCTTTATTGATGTTCTCACCAAGTTCCTTCAGCATCATAATAACCATGGTTTTGAACTCTGTATCTGGTAGGTTGTTTTCCTCCATGTTGTTTAGTTCTTTTTCTAGAGTTTTCTCCTATTCTTTCATTTGGGATGCAGCTGCTCACCCCCCCCCCCCCCACACACACTTATTTTGGCTGCCTCTCTGTGTTTGTTTCTATGTGTTAAGTAGATCTTCTATGTCTCCCAGTCCTGCTGGTGGCCTTATGTGGTAGGTGCCCTGTGGGGCCTAGTGGCATAGTCTTCCTGGTCACCTGTACTAGGTGCTCCAGTGGTATGTATTGTGTGGGCTGTGTGTGCTCTCCTGTTATAGTTGAGCCTTGATTGCCATTGGCACATCAGTGGGTGGGATTGACTCTTAGGCTGATTGGCTGTGGGGTTTGGCCATGTCCACAGCTTACAGCGTATACTGTGGGGGCTCATACCACTGGTTGGGATTTAGCCAATGGGCTCTGGTGCCTGCTGAGAACTTCCTTTGTGAGTGCTGCTTGTGGGGCTAATTGGGCAGTATTCTGCTGTGGTCTGAAGCCAACCTACAAGTATGTTGGTTTTAGGGCCTCTTGGGAGGAGCTTCAGTGCAGCACCTACTGTTTGTGACCAACTGGGGACTACCTGGTAGGGGTTACAAAGTGATCTGCAGTCATTCACTGCCTGTGTTAAACCTGGCGGTGCATGGGAGAGACCATGCTGTGGACCGAGGATGGCTGTCACCAGTACTGAGCCTGGGGTAGCTCCACAAAAAGCCAGAATACTCAGAGACCTGCTGTCACCTGCTGGCTCTCATAAGATTCAGCTGCTGATAAAGCCTCAAGTGGTATGAAGTTGGGTATGGTGGGATCTCAGTGAGTCACTAGGGTGGAGCAGAGGAGCTCACTAGACCAATTCAGATTCAGATTTGGCCATTGGTGTGGGGAAGGGTACAACACAGGAAAGATGGTGCCCACCTGCAGGGTGCACTGGAGGAAGACCCACAGAGAAAAAACTGGTAACTGTCCTCCCACCCTTGCCTCAAAACTGCATACCTTAGCCAGACCCCCACATGCTTCTTATGCCCCCTGAGTCACCATTCCTCTCTCGGAGCACTGGGTGAGTGCCTGTGACTGAGTGAGTCTGTGTGTAGGCACTTTAAGGGATGTCTAGGTTTCTTACAGCCTTCCTTCCCACCTGGATGGTTGGAATCCCTATTGTTTTTCACAACCCGATGTTGGGGGCGCTCCTCTTCCCAGAACCAGTGCTCCAGGCTGGGGAGGCTGATGGAGGGCTACGGTACCTTGCTCCTCTTGGGGGAATTTCAATGACTGAAATATCTCTCCTGATTCTCAACCACCACACCAAAGTTTGGGCCAGTTGTTTTGCATCTCAACCCCTCCTACCAATCTCAATGTGGCTTCTTCTTTATATTCTTAGCTATAAAATTCTGTTCATCTAGACTTCAAATGGTTCTTCAGGTTGGTTGTTCTATAATTTAGTTGTAATTTGTATGTGTTTATGGAAGGAAGCAGGCACAGTGTTTATCTATGCTGCCATCTTGGATCTCTCACAGAGAGGGTTTTAGACCTGCTGCTCTAATTCACAGGCCATATTCAAATGCTATTAATTAACTCAACATTATTTATAGTGCTTCTTTTTTAAAAAGACTTATTTTATTATATTTGACAGAAACAAAGACAGAGAGAGACAGAGAGAAGGGGAGGGCCCAGAACAGTCTCCATAGTTGTACATCATCAGTTTTTGATATGGTTTCATTCCACACAGGTGGGTGGGGAGCCATGCAGGGCAGGAACTGGGCTGGGGGCCTCCCGCATGGGAAACATGTCCCCTCAAGCCAGGGGGTAAGAACCAAACTGGGGGCCTTTTGCATGGGAAATACACCGCAGTTCAGCATATGGGCCCATACAGGCCAACGCCAGGATTTGGTCCTTGTTCCCCAGGGTTGCAAAGTGAGAGCTCTACCTGCTGAGCCATCACAGCTTCCCCTATGGCAAGTTTTTTTTCCCACCCAGAATCTGACCCAGGATCATGAATTAAATTTAGTTGTCATATCTCTTTAGTACTTTTCAATTTGGAATAATTCCTCAGCTTTTTCTGGTCTTTCTTGGACTTGACTCTTGTGTTTCTGAAGACAATAGGCTCCTTATTTGTACTTATGTGGAGCTTCTGAATGATTGAATTCAAGCTTTGCACTTGGGGCAGAACTGTCACCAAAGCATGTGTTCCTTTAGGAGACACTAACATTGGTTGTTCCAAACTTGGTGACACTGGCTTTGAGCACTTGGTTATGGTGGTGTTCATCAAGATTTTTTACTGAAAAGTTACATTTTACCCTATTTGATTAGTAATTTGTGGGAACACACACTGAGACTAGAAATATTCTGTTCTTCATTCAACTTTTCTAATTTTAACATTTATTGGTAATTTTCTAACCTAATTTCTTCTAGATCACTTATTTATATATTTTAATATATTTTATAGATATAACGTAGTTTGATATAATACAACATAACAAAATGTCATATATCATAATATGTCATATAATATAGTCAGTATAGGCATTCTACTGTTAGAATAGCTTTCTCTTCTCTCTTATTTACTATTTATTAATATCCATACAGATTCTTTAATTCTTATTTTAGTCAGTAAGGTGTATTAATAATTCATTACTATTATTTATTTTTAAAGATTTATTTTTATTGTTTTTGACAGAGACAGAGAGAGACAGAGAGAAGGGGGAAGGCGCATCATCAGTTTTCAACATGGTTTCGTTCCACACAGGTGGGCGGGGGGCCGCATAAAGTGGGAACTGTGCTGGAGACCTCCCACATGGGAGGCACACCTCCTTGAGCCAGGGACCGAACTGGGGGGAAAGAGCCAAACTGGGGGCCTCCCATGTGGGAAGCACACCCTAGTTCAGCATATGGGTCTGCATGGGTCAGGACCGGGATTCAATACTTGGTCCCTGGGGCTGCAAAGTGAGCACTTAACCTGTGAGTCATTTCAGCTTCTTCCTATTATTATTACTATTTTGACACTCAGTTTTTCCAGATTTGGTCATTGGGGGGGCCCATGAAACCTATTTTGTCATTGTATAACCTTATGTCCATGAGTTCTTTACCAGCCAGAAACTAGAGCTACTAATCTATAGTTCTGGTCACCTTCTCAGAAACCTAGAACCTGACCTCAGGAAAGGACATTTTGATAAATTTAATTGTGTGTTACTACTGCCAGGAATGCCCTGCTAATCACCATATTTGATTTTATTGTGATAATTAACTCAATACTTTTGGCTTCACTGAGCTGTATTCTGTTCACCCCCTCTTGCAGTATCAAGTTCTTGACTTCTAGCTATTTGTAAAGACCAGTTTACCATAAGCCTTGTGGTTTTTATAGATTTATTTGTTAAAAAAAGTGCAAATTCAAGTTCAGCTGCATCTCATTAATTCCCTGTATTCTTAGCATTTTCCATAACTCTCCTCTTTCCACAGCGACTGCCTTATTTTTTCCCCTTCTAGCAGCAGCACTTCCTCGGGAATCCTCGTTTGACTCGTGTCTGGTGTGCTTCTCACCGAGCCCGCGCATCTTCTACTGGAGTGAAGGCTCCAATGTAAACCCGTCTACTTTACTCCTCTGTTGAAAGCTCTTTTGTGTCTTCCCAGAGGTGCTAGCTGGGTTGTTTGTGTTGACATCAACAGCTTCCCATTGGCCTTCCCAACCACTTCTTTAAATGCCCCCAGGATCTGTCTGCTTTGCAGTACTTACTGTTCCCCAAGGTAACATACCTGTTCCCGCTTCCTTATTCTCTGGGTGTTGTCCATGCCTGCCTCTCCCCATCTGCCTATGAATACCTATTGCCCCAAACAACCACTTTCAGGCCAAGCCAAGCTTTTCTGTGAACCAGTCACTAGTTGCTTCTGTCTCACACCTCTCCCTCCCCCCCATTACTTTATGATATTGATCTCTATTAGGTTATGCATTTCACCAGACTTTAATTACTTGTTTACATTAGGTCTTTCTAGTAGACTGTTAGCAACTTGAGAGATTATTGTTATCTTCTAATCTTCTATAAATCTGTGCCACCTAGATTAGTGCCTGGCACACAACTGATGTTCAACAAGACTTTGTTGGATGAAAACTTAATGACCTACTAGCATGCTTGAAAGGAGTTATATAACAGAACCGAACACAGAAAATGTCAGCTGAATGACAACTGTTATTAGAAAATCAACCACTTTAAAAATACTTTAAAAGATTCCTTCTCTTACAGTTATGGAGGGGCCCATAGAAATCACCTCCAACAGAGGAAAGGTTGTTCTGTGATTTACTTGTTTTTATGACTCAGGCATCTTTGCATATTTAAATAGTTTATAACCACCACCACTAAGCCTGAGCACACTATTTGTTGGATTTTGTTTGTTTTTCATAGATAATTCACTGCAAAGTGAATTTGAAAAAATTTTGTAAGTCTTTAGGAAATGTCTTTCTGGAGTGATGTCAGAAGTATGGGATTGGACCCATGGGGAATCTTTAGTGTCGATGAAATGAATGTTTTCAATGAGTTAGTCATTTTGATCTCATTAATCATTAAAATGAGTTCTTGAAAGTACTGAATTTGAAGTGAGTCTTGAAAAGAGATGTGAATGAAGGAATGAAATAAGTTCTAGTCATTCAGGCATCATTATTATTTGCATTAATAAAGAAGTGGTGGGGATGCTGAGATAGCTCAGTGGTTGAGCGCTTATCTACCAATCGTGTGGTCAGGGGTTTGATTCTGGGTCCTGACCTGTGCAACCTCATATGCTGAACTGCAGCACAACTGATGACTTCCGGGATGGCAGTAAAGGTTCTTGCCTCCCATGTGGGAGGCCCCCAGTTCGGTTCCTGCCCCACATGACCCACATCCACCTGTGTGGAATGAAACCATGTCACAACTAGTGATATATGACTATGGAGACTGTTCTGGGACTTCTATCCTTCTCTCTGCCTCTCTCTCTCTCTCTCTTTCTGTCAATAAAATAAATCTTAAAAAAAAAAAGGAGTAAAGAACCTCAGTTTTGCAGGGCATCCTCAGTAACAGGGAGAAGGGTGAGGGAATTGTTTAGGTTGGGTCAAATAGAGCCAAAGGGAACTTGATGACAAAGAACATTCATCTGCTCTCTGCCAATGGCAATACCACACCTTTTAACATCATACCACAGCCAGGGCATTCAAGTGAAATCCACCTTGGCAATGTTTATAAAGTTGGTAACAGGTGTCCTCTTTAGCGTGTTCCCTGGATGAAGTGTTATGTAAAGGAGTGTCTGGCACAGATCTATCTGCTTTTATTTGTCTGCTCGCTCATCTCCAAAAGTTCACCTTTGAAAAGTGCCTTGCATCACACTCAAGGAAGCTTCTAAGGCTAGTCAAACACTAGTGGAGGAGTACTTATTAAACTTCCTCAGTATATGTCTGGAATTGCTCCACAAATACATGCTTTAACACCAAAACTGCACCATGGAAGGCTTTCATATACATGTTTTCTGTAACACACTGTTGGTTATTGGGAAAAAATGGAGTTTAGATGTCTGAAATTACATAAATAAGGTTTAGGTAGTTCATTTATGAATGGCCAACTTCCTTAGTTTAACACTCAAGGACATCCTCAGTCTGATCTTAAGATTTATTCCTTCCTCTCCCTCCCTCCCTCTTTTCCTCCCTTCCTCCCTCTCTCCCTCTCTCCCCTCCTTCCCTCCATCCCTCCTTTCATAGCTGACTGTAAGGGCCTGGGGTGATCAAAACAGCACCTTATCACAGATGAGAACTGTGCAGAGTTGAGAGACTCAGAGGGTGACTTGCTTGGGAATGAGATGAACTCCTTGTGTGGAGCTTGGAGAACAAGGGTGGAAGAGGATGGATGGCAAATATGAGGTCAGAACAGTAAGCAAGGACAAGCCACAGCAGACATTTTCTACCAGTTTGAGAAGTTTGTATTCCATCTATGGCATGTCCAACCTGCAGCCCAAGGCTGCTTTGAATGAGGCCCAATACGAATTCTTCAAACATTATGATATTTTTTATCCTTTTTTTTTTTTTTAAGTTTATCAACTATTGTTAGTGTTAGTGCATTTTATGTGTGGTCTAAAACAATTCTTCCAATGTGGCTCAGGGAAGTCAAAAGGTTGGACACCCCTGATCTAAGAGTAGTGAAGAGCCATGGCAGGAAAAGATGCAAACCTTCTCTCTTGATGGAGCACATTGACTAGGGTATGACCATCAGGTGGATGGATGGATGGATAAGTATGTGGATGATGGATGAATGGGTGGATGGGTGGGTGGATGGATGGTTGGATGGATAGATGGATGGGTGCATACATGAATGGATGGACAGGGAGGTGTGGAATGGAACTGCCAGGCTCTTCTCACCATCTGTCCTATTGACCTAGGAGCTGCCTGCCTGGCCCTGACCCACCCCCTAAATCTAGGAGCTGAGAGTATGTCTGGAGACAGAAGACGAGGAAGAAGACCGCTGCAGAAATAGATGAAATATGTTGGTGATCTAATGTGGAGCCGTAGTTAGGCTGGTGAGAAGTAATCAGATTTGAGGAATATTTAGAAACTAAAATTGACAGGACTTGGTGATTGATTATGTGCAGAGATCGAATGATTGAAGGAGAGTCAGGGGTGACTTTCTCAGACCTGCAGAAGAATACTGGGGACACTGATATGGAGATAGTGGGTAGAAGGAGGAAACCAACCATAGTCACAAAGGAAGAACACCCAGAGAGCCAAAGGCACTGTGGCTGGTCTGAAATGCTATTAGGAGTCAGGTCAAGTATGTAGAGGCCACTGAATGTATAATAGAAGCAGGGGGCTGTTGGTGGCTCTAGCCATGACTTTTATGAGGCATCTAATATTTGCAGCATGGGAGTTAACAGGCTAACGCTCTGTGTTTTCCTAAATACTGAGGGGCTGCCATGACTTCATTTTCCAAAGTCAGCCTCTTGCCCTACGTCCCAGCACACAGTAACTGCTGACTACCACGTGGACACTGGCGTGGAATTTGATGTCACTTCTGCTCCAGTGAGAGGTGAGCAGTGGTGGTGGCCTTTGTCCATGCCTTCTCTCTCTGTTTGCTTCAAAGTCTTTAGTTTGTCTTTTCCAGGGCTTTGAGAGGGGATAGTATAAGCATTACACACCACTGCCTTTTTATTTAACACAATTTCAGATTTTTTTTTATAAATCTTTTTTTTTAAATATATTTTTATTTATTTTTATTTTTGACAGAGAGAGAGAGAGAGATACAGAAACAGAGACAGAGAGAGAACTGAACTGGGGGAGCTCCCATTTCAGCATATGGTTCTGCACGGGCCAGAGTGGGATTCGATCCTTGGTCCCTGGTGCTGCAAAGTGAGCGCTTAACCCACTGAGCCATCCCGGCTTCCCCTCAATTCCAGATTTTAAAAGTTCTCATTTAAAAAAAAAATATATTTTTATTTATTTATTTATTTTGACAGAGACAGAGAGAGAGAGATACAGAGACAGAGAGAGAACTGAACTGGGGGAGCTCCCAGTTCAGCATATGGTTCCACACGGGCCGGGGCTGGGATTCGATCCTCGGTCCCCGGGGCTGCAAAGTGAGCGCTTAACCCACTGAGCCATCCCGGCTTCCCCAAAAGTTCTCATTTTAAAGATGATTTTCCTTGCTCTCACTAATATTCTTTTCAAAACCTGGGATTTGAGTAGGAAAAATATCACCTATGTGTTATTGCAAATGTAAGGATCTATTTTAGTAATGAAGAGATAGGCCAAGGTTAGGTTATTTAAGTTACTTAGGGACTAGCTGGCTTCCAAAGGTTATTTATGAAAACATTGGAATGTGTTCTTCCCCGGGTTCCATCTTTGGCCTTCTTTAGTTTTTGCTTTATCTTCCCATGCCTTCAGCGATCATTTGCACCTCAGTTCACCATGCATGGTCAGCATGGGGCTCATGTCTTTGTTAAGCTTCAGACCTATGTTTCTACTGCCTACCGGATGTATTCAGCTAAATGTGATGAAGCTTGGACAGTCCAAACTAAGCACGTCTAAAGTGGCCTTCATTTTTTGGATACCCTAGTTCATTCCAAACATGTTCTCAGAACATGAATACAAGGTGCCTTGTCACGCCCCACTGGATACCACTCAGCCTTCTCTCTCCTCCTGGTGTCTCCAGTCACCAGCCCGTACATGCCTGCTTTCCAGTGATGAAAGGAAAACCTGTTATCATTGCAGCAGCTGTCCTGTCTCTGGTGATGGAAGGCCTCTGGGGTGTAGCTGGGGCCTCCCACCATACTCCCAGTTTCCAGATTTAGGGGGCAGGTCAGGACTTGGCAGGCAGCTCCTACGTCAATAAGGCAGAAGGCAAGATGGCAGCAACATCTGGTCTCTCAGGGCTCGTGTGTGTGTGTCTGTGTATAAATATATACACACTGTCTGGAAAAAATCCAGCCATTGTCAATATAATGAGAATGTTAATGTGGCTGGATGCTTTCCAGACACACACACACACACACGCACACATGCACACACACATGCACCCAAGTAGGGGGAGGCTTAGTGGCCAAAGGAGCAGAACATCCTGGGTCTGGAACTAACCAGCTCTGAGACTTTGGCTGGACCTCATTTTCCTTATCTTTCAAGTGGCAATAATTGTAGCCCTGGCTGTTTTGGGGAAGGCAGGTGGTTTTGTGAGGCAGTATCTCCAGAGTGTGCCCTAGTGAAGGCTCTGTGGTGTTGATGTGTGGATGGATCTGTGCAGATACTTAACAACATGTTGTGTTTGAGAGATCTGCCAAGTTCAGTCACTTGAACCACCAATTTTAATAAGCCTGACATTGCAAGAGACAGTTTCCAGAGAATGACCAAGTTTCCAAGCAGATACAAGTGATTCTTACTAATCATAATAACCCAGGAAAGGAAGGCCTGTGGAGGCTCTGGCTTATACTGACTCCTCGAGTTCCCACCCCCATCATTCAGTGTCTTGCATGGGCCTCCGTGGGGCTGTGACCACAAGCAGAGTTATGGACTCCTTTGCCCTGGTCTATGTTGCTCTGGAGTGCCCAGGGCGTTGGCCGATGTCACAGGACAGCATGTTCCCCTCTCCCTCTTTCATTCGTCTGTCTTTAAAGTGAAGGCTCCCCACCCCCAATGTGATTTGTGCAGTGTGCCCCCAACCACAGTTTCGCTCTATGGGAAATGAGCTAGCAGCCTCAAATTAGCCCAATTAAAAGTCATTAAAAGCAATCCTGGCCTCCTCCTAACTCTTGGATTAGCATAATGAGCCCATATTAATTGCCAATTATAAACACATTCTCCATTTATTCATATTTCTCTAAATTGTCCCGTCGATGATAAGTTGTTCTTGGGGACAGTATTCTCTCTACCCAGACATTTTGTTTTCCTCTTTCTTCCAATATTCGGTCTACTTCCACCGGGGGGAAAGCATTTTGCTGGATTTCTGATTCTTTTTCCCTGTGCTTAGAGATCATGCAATTCCATGTTTATGGAGTTTTGATGTTTCTCAAGAGGTCGCTGGGAGAGATGCGTGCTTTAGCTCAGGCGTAGGCTGTGAAAAAGGCATTTTCTGGGGCCGATTGTGTGTCGTACGGGACTTGATGTGTGTGCGGCATGAGTTTTCTGAGACACTCTTCTATCATCTACCATGGGTGTAAGAGATCTGGCTGCCCTGCTTCATACTGACCTGTTCATCAGCCCAGGACAGTGAGCGTGCTGGGCGAGAGCACGTAGAGTGCGTATAAACGATGTACTGGGCCACCGCACTTGCTTTCCCTTTCCTCCCAAGTTCTGTAGGAGGGACCCGTCAAGTATGCAAAGGCAGATCCCCAAGACCCAACAAGCCCAGTGGTGGCCCCTTTTAGATGATGGTTAGAGGGGATTGATGGCTGTTTCTTCCTCTTCTCCTTCTGGACCCCGTGGGGAACAGTAGCTCAATATGAGGCTCGTGGGCTCTCTCTGAGAGGTGCCTGTGGCTCTCTTGAGTCGGTGGGAAGTGAGGTGGAAGGGATTAAGGTGGTGAGGGACATAGGAAGAGGGACAATTCTTCTAAGTCCCAGCCCGTTACCTGAGATTGACGTCTGCAGGCTGCCTGTTGCTCCAGAGCACACAGAATAGTGTGGGAGAACTGAGAGGAAGGAATGTCAAGACACAGAGCAGGGAGGTCATTCCTGTTGCCACAGAGCTCCCAGAGCAGGAGTGCTGAGAAATCTCGGAACTCACCTTGTGTAAATGAAGCGTTAACTTCGTTGTGTTAAGCCATGAACATGTGACACCATTTATTATAGCAGCGAGCCCTCCCTGACCCACACGCTCTCCTTCACTGCATGTTCTTACAGCTGAGGTGCCCCAGGGGAATCTTCCACTCCACTTGGTCCCTTGGGGATCCTATCCATGATGTTATATCTCACCTCCCTGCTGGTGACTCAGGAACTTGGATCTCCAGGCCTGCTCTTTCCTGAACCAAGGCAAGTACAACCAATTGCCTGGTTGACAACTCTACTTGGATGTTCACAGATATCTCAACTCCTCTTTTCCAAATGGACTCCTCTCCAAATCTGCCCCCTGCAGATCTGCCTGACTGTGTTGAAGGCATCTCCATCCTCCCAGTTGCTCGGCTAAACTTCTTCTCAGACCCCATGTTAATCCATCAAGAGTTTTTGTTGGCTCTACCTGTAGAATCTGTCCACTTCTCACCCCCACCATCTCCACCTCCCTGCCCTAAGGCACTATTCTCTCTACTTTCTTCCTTTCTCTCCCTCCTATAGTTTTATTAACACCAAAGCTAAAGAGATCCATTTAAAATGTCACTCCTGTGCTTCAAGCTCATCCATACCCTCTCTTCAGTTTCATTCGGAACAGGAACCAAAGCCCTTGCACTGGTCACTGCCTCAGTCAGCTCAGGCTGCTTTAACAAAGTACCAGAGACTGGATGGCTTACAGACAGCATCTGCTTCTCAGAGTTGTGAGGGCTGGAAGTCCAAGATCAGGTTCCCAGCAGGGTTGGATCCTTGTGAGGCTGGGAGGGGGAATCTGTTCCCTGCCTCCCGGCCTCTCCCGCAGCTTGTGGTTGTTTGCTAGTGCTCTTTGGTATTCCTTGGTTTATAGATGCATTACTCCAATCTCCGACTCTGTCTTTACATGGTGTTCTCCAGTCCATGTATAGCTGTGTCACACATGTCATCATGGTAATGGTATAATCCCAAATCATCACATTTAATTTTGATCAATAATGTTACCTATTACACAGTAAATATTCAAATTTTGTCTGTTGTCTCAAGCATGTCTTCTATGGGAGGCGTCCCCAACCTCTGGGCCACAGATTGGTACTGGTCCATTACGGCAGGTGAGCGAGCCAAGCTTTATATGCATTTACAGCTGTTCTCCATCACTCGCATTACTGCCTGGGCTCCACCTGTCAGATCAGCAGTGACATTAGATTCTGATAGGAGCGTGAACCCTATTGTGAACTGCGCATGCAAGGGATCTAGGCTGCCTGCTCCTCATGGGAATGTAATGCCTGCTGATCTGAGGTGGAGCTAAGGCGGTGATGCTGGCCCTGGGGAACGACTGCAAATGCAGATGAACATTAGCAGAGAGGTTTGACTGTACAGAGACCATAATACATCAATTGCTTGCAGTGACAGAAACCAAAATGAGATTAAGGATTAGAGTGGACATAAGCAACACACTTTGGGTGTCACTGACTCTGATCACCCCCAGATGGGACCGTCTATTGTTGGAAAACAAGCTAACAGCTCCCACTGAGTCTACATTATGGTGAGTTGTATAGTTATTTCATTATATATTATAATGTAATAATCATAGAAATAAAATGCACAAAAAATGTAATGTGCTTGAATCATCCTCTCACTACCAACCCTGTTCTGTGGAAAAATTGTCTTCCACGAAACTGCACCAAAAAGGTTGGGGACTGCTGATCTATGGGATATTTTTCACATCCAGAATCATTTTTGTAGATCCTTACTAGTGCTTCAAACTTTTATTTACTTACTTATTTTCATATTTTTGAAAATGACAAGCCAGTATATTTTGTAGAACGTTTCTCAGTTTGGATTTGTCTGATGTTTCCTCATTATTAGAGTCCAGTTACACATTTTAGGCAGGGATAGCACGAAATGATGTGTCTTTCTCAGTGTATCGTATCAGGAGGCACAAATTATCTCTTCATTTCAACATTGGTGATGTTGGCTTTGAACAATTGGCTAAGTCTTTCTCCACTGTAAGTAAGTCTTTGCACCCAGGTAGCACTGAATTTTAAGATGACTTAAATCTGCATATAACATTGCTGAGATAATGGTGACCTTGGCAGGTTAAACGCCAATGACCCTCTCTCCCTATACCTTTACTCTTGTCATCCTTATTTGCCAAATGTTTTTGTGTCAGGTGTCCAGGTGGTAGGCAAATTTGACTGAGGTGGGCACAAGGGTAGAGCCATTTCTGGAGATTCCACTGAACGCTGAGTCTGTAAAACATCATGTTAGCATCAATTCTCCGAGCAGGCCAGCCTGTTTTCATCCCTCCTATGCCACATACAACACAAAGGAGGATGTTACCAGCTACACAAACACATTAGGCTGTGCATGCGTGAGTGTGTATGTGCACATGAGTGCATGCTTGGCTTTCCCTCCTAGCTCCTTACTGCATTATGATGGTTACAGAGTCCAAGAGATGAATGATGGCGAGCCTGGGACACTGAGTGATTTGCTTTGCATTCATCATTTTGTGTATCCGTCTTCATGTCTTTTGCCTTTGATGCCTTTTCTCATTGCCTCATTGCCTTCTCATTGTAGCTGAGCTGGCTGAGCACCATGCAGTTTAAATTCCCCCTTTGCCAGTCTCCTCACTTAGACTTTCCACCACTCCGAGCTCCAGCAGTAGTCTCTGCATTGAATTTGTGTTTGGAGGCCACCAGAATAAGGTGAATGTTAAAATGTTAACTTTTTAATCATGGAAAAATATACATAACAAAAGTTGCCATTTTAGCCATTGGTGAGTGTATAGTTCATTAAATACATTCACATTGTTGGGCAGCCATCACCACCATCCATCTCCAGAAAATTTTTTTCATCTTTCCAAACTGAAACTATGTATGTATTCACTTCCACTCCCCAACCACTGGTGCCCACTCTTCTACTTTTTTGTCTCTATGGGTTGACTACTCTAGGCACCTCATATGAGTGAAACCATATAATATTTGACTTTTTGTGACTGGGTTATTTCACTTAGCACAATGTGCTCAAGGTTCATTCATATTGTAGCATGTGTCAGAATTTTCTTCCTTTTTAAGGCTGAATAGTATTCCATTTTATGAATGTGCCACATCTTGTTTATTCACTCATTTGTCAATGGACACTTGGGTTATTTCTAATGTGAATATGCTGCTATGAATATGTCCCTGCTTTCAATTCTTTTGTATATATTCTCAGAATTGGGATTGCTTGATCATACGGTAAATCTATGTTTAATTTTTTAAAGAACTGCCATACTGGTTTTAATAATAGCCGCACAATTTTACATTTCCACCAGCAATGTGTGAGTGTTCATTTTTCTCCACATCATCACTAACACTTGTTATTCTCTGTTTTTGTTTTTTTTTAATGTGATCATTCTAATGCATGTGGATGTAGTTTCAATTTACGTTTTCCTAATGGTTAGCGATATTGGGATCTTTTCATGTTTACAACCCCTTTTTAAAAATAGAAATTTACCTTTTTTGATGAATGGGGGTAGGTGGAATTTTCTTGGTCTACACAGTGACTATTTTAAAATTAACTATGATAATGTGCAGCAGTCGATGTTGGAGACCTGCTAGAGAAAATTTTGAGATTTTTTTTTCTTCAAATTTTCTTCTACTCATTCCTTCACTTTATCAAGTTTAGGTAACAGACCCTGGTCTCCTAGGAACTACCCATTGGACTTTCTGCCCCACACCTTCTCTGCCCCCTGCTTGAGCTGAGGCCATGACCCATGAAAGATTTGGGCCTGGAAACTGACAGCTCTCTGGTGACATCCCCACAGTCGGTAGTGATGGTAGATATTAAAGCTAATCTTAAACCAAACCCTGTGAGGATAGAAAGCTGAGTCCAAAAGGAGCAAATGGTAGAACATCACTACCCTGCTAAAATAAGTATAAAAATTAGAATAAAATAAGAACTCAAAGGAAAGAAATACAAAATGTGAAAGAAATGAAGTAAAATGAGTGAAAAAATAGAAAGTCAGCTGGGTAAGGACAAAAATAAAATGACTGGAAAAACATTGAGTAAATACTGCTGATCATCAGAAAGACATTGAACTGGAGATCACTGAAGCAGCAGCATGCATTTTAATCTTTTGAAAGTGTAGAACAGGTGCTGGGGAGAAATGTATTCTGAGAGAATAAGACATCATCACTACGTGTAGATGAACTTCATGCATCTGTGAACCCAGATTCATAGGGTCCAGTGCAGGTGGCAAGTGTTTAGACTATTGTGTAGGTGGCATCATTTTGGTAAGGTCTCCCATTGCCACAATTACACTTTCTGCTAATAATCATTGATATGAGGGTGAGACGCCTGGGTGGAAGCCCCAGCTTATCGTCAGTGCTGACATGTACATGCCATGTAGCAGTATATGTGGTGAAGGGAACAGGCTCTGTATCCAGAGAAACATGTGCTGAAAATATAGGTTTTTCATTCATTGTAAATGACACTGTGTGTGAAACATTCACTCTTGCTAAATTTTAGTATTCTAATTCACAGACTACAGATAATGCTTTATTGAAGTTAACACTATATGTGGTGAATAATATTAACCATGTAGCTTAGTTCTTAGAACATAGTAAGCACTTGATAAGTGGTAGCTAGTATTGTTATTATTGTAATCATACCATACAGCTGATTAGGAAATTCAAAAGAAGTAATATAAGAGAATATAAAAACATTAAACAATTAAAACTGTGAGGAAAAATGACCTTAGAATCCTTATAATTTTGATAGGTTTATTTTCAGTCTGGCACTTGATTAATTCCTTATTATTTAAGGTGGTTTTGCTGTTATGGTTGCTGTTAGTGTTGATTTTCTTGAATTCTCGAAGCATGTAATTGTATTAATCATGATATAATTTTCATTTTTTTTTTTAAATCAATTTTCACTTTTTAACATGGATACTTCTTATTTTTGTTGTAAGTATCATTACATTGGATAAAGGAGTGGATTTCTGGTGAAGAAGCAACGGGGAGTTTGCTGAGGAGATATTCTACTTTAAGGAACATTTAATTGTGATGCTATGTAAACTATTCTGGAGCAAAAAACAAGATGGAAAGCTTTCTAATTTCTGTTTTGTTTTATGATTTATTTTATGCTTTTCTACTATTATTATAAAAAATTCTTTGTTTATTTTATCTTCTGCTGGGATTTAGCATGTGTATATCTGCAGTTATTTTTACTTTCCAGTTTTTGTGAAACTTCTTTTGTAAATCTACATTTTTCATGATAAAAGAATAAATGTAACATCTTGATTCCACCTATATCAGATGCCCCCCTTCCATGACTTATCACTTCATATTTTTTTGATTATATAGATTGTGGTTTGAGTCTGAGATTATTGGTGTCAATTGATAGCCGTATAAAAACATGACTCAAGTGGTCCAGACTCATAGAAGCTTTGAGGTCAAAAGAAGATCTCTTACCAATGAAAAATTTATTTAAAAATAACCCAAATTCTTACTTATAGTTCTTAAATACTATGTTGGAGCCATATAGACAATAATAATTATTCTTAAAAATACTCCTTTCCTTTCTCATCTGCTTCCCTCTTTCTATCATTGTCTCAATATCTTATTTAAATTCTATAAAAACCTATTTTTCCATTTCTGACCTTCACATCTTTCATTTTTGTATTTCTCCCATGATTTGGTGTTACACATATCATTCCTCCAAAAAACCAAAACAAAACCAGTCTAACAATGGAAGGGTATTCTTGGGAGGAAAGTAAAAATCAGTGAGCTTGACCAGAATCTGTCTCTTGTGTCACTCATTTGCTTTTTTGGAATTTTTTTCCAGTTTATTTGCTTTTATTTATTTAAAGAGTACATCCTAAGTAAAGTTTCTTTGCATTTGCATGTTTGAAAATGTATCTTTATGTCTTCACATTTGATTATAGTTTAATTAGATGTATAATCTTAGTTAAAAAAAAAACAACAACAAAAAAACAGTCCATGGTTGAAGACTTCAGTTCCTTTGTCTTCTAGTATCTAATGACTATGATAAGAAGACTGGTACCAGAAAGAAACAGTAGGAAATCTGTGGGAGGTTTTCTTCTCTAAGTTTTAAAGAACTTTCATTCGTCATTGATATTTTGAAATTTCTCTCTCATTCTGTTGGTGCTTGGTAGAGTAATATTCTTCAGTTCTGAAACATTTTCTTGTATTATTTCTTGGATGATTTTCTCTAGGCTTTCTTTCTGGGTCCATTTATCTAATATCAGTTAATTCTCATTTTTTCCCCAGAGCTTTCCACTCATTATTATTTTCTTTGTTCCCTATTCTATTTTCTAGAAGAATTTTAAAACGTTACCTCCTTAGGATTTTATATTTAAAAAAAATTGCCAATCATTTGTTTTTACTTTTAAAGGCTCTTTTCTATGCTTTGGTACTTTCTCTGTAATATGAAGTTCTTTTGTTCATGGGTCCAGTATTACACTGACTCTCTGAAAATAAAATTTAAAGTTCTATTATCTTTCCCAAATTACCTGTATCATCTAATATCTTGTTTTCCTTCATGTTTGTCTAGTACTTTATCTTTTATGTGGCTGGATCACTTCTGTGGGTGTCCATGCATATTTCAGAATGAAACATAATACATTCATTCCATGGGTGCTCTGAATAGATAGTTCGGTTTTGCTCACTGGTGGACTTTGCTAATGGCGAGGAGGCCAAGAGACGATTATTATTAAGCTGGGGACTGCTGAGAGGTGGAATTGTTCATTCTGTGCTCCATATTCACTGTCCTGGTCTCTACCAAAGTTCACTTTTCTTGAAGGACAATCTAGTGGGCACATGCCTGGCGGTGGCCTGTTCTCTGTGTGGAATTAGGAGTTCCGTGTGTGGCCACATCTTTCACAAGTTCTCTATTAATTCTCACGTGTTTGGCCCCACAGCTCACTCATGTTCTTTTTCATATCTGGTGTGTCTGGGTCCCAAATCACTCTGGAGTTCTTTCAGGCAGAACAACTTCCTCAGGGAGAGGGGAGGGAAAAGGCAGGGAGAGGAGAGGAGAGGTTCATTTAAAAAATTGGCTCCCATGATTATGGGCTTGCTGTCAGCAGGCCATCAGACTAGGGCCCTGCACTGTATGACTCTCACCTTTCTCAAGTTGTATTTAAAGTATTATTTCTTTGATTTTTTTCCAGTTATTTGAGAGTACTGATTGCTTGAGTTCTGGTTAATAGATAGTCTTCTGTACATATAACTAAACATACATGCAAACACACATACACATCCTTATACACCATGTATAGTAAGTACTCAAAAAAATGACCCATTTGTTATTTTTACTATTATCCCTTCAGTTCATCTGGAACCAGAATCCAGGGAAGGGAAGGGAGTAGGATTGAGAGCAAGTGGACAGATTGGGCCTGTTGTGTGGCTGCCCTGAAAGCCAGGGTCAGGTGTCTGCACTGAGCTGGTGGAAGGTGCACCCAGGAGCTGGCGCCCTCAACAGTTTTGTGCAGGAGCCTCTTTGTTAGAGAAGGTGTAAGTGTATTCACAAACTTCCGCTCAGCCCTTTTATTCTGTGTTAATCTGGGAATTGGATCTGAAAGACTTGAATGGCTTTCTATAGCCCAGAGAACTAATTTAATTTCTCTGTGTGTCTACTATACAGGGATGGGTAATATCAGAGCCATTTGTCTAGAAATGACAGAAGACTTTTGTACATTCTGCTTCCATCCCAGACATTAACTCACCCATGTGCAAACAGAAAGAGCTCTTCCCATTGTTCTGTTAGAAACAACAAAGGTTTCTGCCAGCAGACACCCAGCAATAGATCCAGAAGTCACTTGCATTCTGTATATTCTGGCATAAAAACCAACATCACACACTGAGGCTTTATTCTTTCTGGGTTTTGGTTTCAGAATGTTTTATGTCGCAGCAATGATTGTGTGTTCAATAGCAGAGGAGCCATTTTGCCAATCTGTTACTCTCTGATTTTTAAAAAGTGCAATAATTTCTCCAAAGACCACTACCTGACATCAGTTGCCTTGTACAGTAGCTGAGAACTGCAGGATTCTGACCTTGATCATTTGGGACTGGATTTCTTCCCAGAGAAATAGTCTAAGTCATAATCTGAAAGAAGCAATCTCTCATCTCTAGCCAAGGGTCTTGCTCTAGATGGTGCTGCCTTGGTTTCACTGAGCGAATCTTTCTGGAGCTGCCATGAGTGAGGCAAGGCACTGGATTTGGGAACTTAGAGCCTCTGGGAGAACATCACTGAGGCCTGTGGTTTAAACCAAGTGTGTCCCACCTCACAGCTGCCCTCTCTTCCCCTCCCACCTCAGGGTGCTGCTCTTGGCCCATGATCTAATCAGGCGTTTGCATGGCAGCTGCTGAGCCTTTTTCAGCATGAAGACTGTGCTCAGATTTTGTAAGATGTCTGTCACTGGTCCATCGCCGAGCCCTGAGGATATTTTTTAGCAGAGGATGGACAAATGATTGTTGAGTGTTTTAAAAGAGGACAGTCTTCCTTTGGTGAGAGGTTGGACAAGCCAGCTTCTAGGTCTAATGTTGATATTGTGTGGTTACTTAATCAAGTTGAAGTCACAAAGAGAAATGTAATAACGTATGTAGAGTGCTTTGTGCCCAGACCATAGCGATGCCCAGTATGGCAGTATTGTTGTCATAATCAGTCCACCAAAAATATTTCAGAGATTTTTTAATGAACAATTGGAAAAGAGATTTCTTATGAAGTCCTCTATCTTTCCTTCTATTGTCATGGAGGCCTTTCTCTGATTTTCAACATCTACTGATAAATTCTGAGAGGAAAAGGGTCTCGTCTTATCTTGCCTTCTGTATAGTGCATCAAGAAGAAATTTTGGTACTAAAATGTGTACTGAACAAGCACGTCTTGTGCATACAACTAACAAATGAGGTTTAAGGAAGTATTTGTACCATGCCCTGTTTGGGCGCTGGGAGGTAAATTAATTGTTTCTGCCCCTGTGTGCACATATCTATGGTGTTCATTTATTCACTATGCCATGCCTCTTATAAAGCCTTTTATCAAAGGCATCTTCTATGCCCAGGGCAAGCAGGTACAGAGACAAAGGCCCAGGCAATGGTTTCAGACTAGGATTGGAATCTGGGTACTTCTGCCCAACAGCTGTGTGAGCCTGAGTGCTTTACAGTATGGACAGCTGTTCGATCAGGCAGCAGATGGAGGTGAAGATACTTCCTGAGAGGTCACACTGCCTGGCAGGTGGAGGGCACTCAGTGTGTGTAGGTCCTGCCCCTATTCTTGGTCTTCTGAGACCTCATTCTTCCAGCATTAACTGTCAGCTTAATATCCCTTAAGGAGCCTCCAGTGAGGAAAGCGATGTCCCTAACTTTAGATTAAAAAAAAAAAAATCCAGAATAATACTCTGTTATCCCTTTGGCCAATCACATTTGCTTTATGAAAAAGCTAATGGATTAGGCAAAGTTGTTCATGGAGCAGGGGGTATGAGTTTTATATTGAAATGAGACCTGTAACTATGAACACTGATGCAAAGCCTTTAAGACCAATATTAGCAAAGCAAGATAACCATATTTAATCTTTTCCCTCGGAGCTCTTTATGTCATGGACTCTCAGGGTTAGAAAGAGGCGTAGGAGACACTCAGTGCACTTTCCCATCTAATAGGCAGTCCTCCCTCTAATACCAGTGAGGAAAGATCTGGAATGCTGCCAGAGACAAGGCACTCAGTTTTGTGAGGCAGTCATCGAGTTTCCAGAGGTGTTCTTCTCTACCTCCCACCTGTTAGCTTTCCTGTTGCTCTCTGATTTTCACAGATCTGCTCTGCTCTTAGGTTATGAACACATGTATCTGCACCCCCATGTCATGAGCCCCCTCTTTGCATGTTAAACATGTGGAGCTCCTACCACTCATGTTTATAGAATTTACCAAGGTTGTTTCAATTGTAACTGACCTTCAGATGGCTTTCTCTTGTTCCTGTTTCTCCTAAAATATGGGCTTGGCTGGGCACACTGTTCCAGATGTGGTAAAGGAGAGAGAGGGCTTATTTGTTGCCATGGTTTACAATAGGAGTTTCTATTCTTTTGGCTTCCCTGAGCCACATTGGAAGAAGAATTGTCTCAGGCTACACATAGAATACACTAACACTAATGATAGCTGATGAGCTAAAAATAAAATAAATCATAATTTTTTAACAGAGTTTACAAATTTGTGTTGGGCCTTATTCAAAGCCATCCTGGGCCACAGGTTGGACAAGCTTGATTTAGAGTTTGTGCCTCTATTCATGTAACCTACAAAATCATTTGTTTTTTATTTTCTTTACTTACTTAAGTTTGGTTTTTGGATAGCTAGCCTTACTAAGTATGTTTAATAAGAACGATCAAGCTACCTTGACTATTTTGTAACTACCGATTTCTACTTCTTAAACCCTTCCTCCTTTTCACCCAAACTCCCAACAATCCCTCCCATCTGGCAACCATCAAAATGCTCTCTGTAGCTATGAGTTTGTTTCTGGAATTTTGTTTGTTTGTTTGTTTTTGTTTTTTTAGATTTATTTTATTGATTTTTTGACAGAAAGAGAGACAGAGAGAGAGACAGAGAGAAGCGGGAGAGCCCACAGCAGTCTCCCTTAGCTGTAAGACATCAGTTTTCAACATAGTTTCATTCCACACAGATGGGTGGGGGCCACGCAGGGGAATTACTGGGCTAGGGGCCTCCCACATTGGAGGCCCACCCCGGCCAGCTGGGAGCTGAACCAGGGGCCTCCCACATGGGAAGTATACCTGAGTTCAGCATGTGGGTCTACACAGGCTGGGGCTGGGACTTGATCTTCCAACCCAGGGCTGCAAAGCAAGTGCTTAACCTGCTGAGCCATCCCAGCTTCCTCTTGTTTTCTTCTTAAAGCATGTCTTCTATGTCATGATTCAAATCAGTCAGTTACAGGATAGGACAATCCAGGAAGAGAGTTATCTTCATGTGTGTCGATCCCAACCAATATGTTCTATGTGTTGAGTATTTCAAGTAGTTATAGAGCCGCCTGGCCACTCTCATCTGGCTCATGTTCTCTATGGTGTGGATTTTAGGGTTGAACAGTCTTTACAGTCCCCAAGAAGATGACAGTTTTGGTGGGCTTTAGCTTCTCTTCTTCCTGTTTTGTTCCTTCTTGATATATAGCCCCATATAATTAATCAGTGAAAAATTTAGTTTCAACTTATTAAAACTTTTTTAAAACAAATTTTTGAGGCTTAATAGATAACAAACTATACATATTTAAAGTTTCTGTAGTTGATAAGGCTTGGCTTATGCCTATAAATGGGAAACCATCACCACAATGAAAAGAACTAACATATCCATTGCCCCCTCAAGGTTTCCTGGTTCCCCTATGTAACCTTTTCCCACTCCTCTACCCCAGGTATTATAATAGTATAGATTAATTTATGCTTTCTAGGGCTTTATATAAATGAATCAATATTTTTTTTCAGTCTGGCTTCTTTCACTCAGAATCCAATGGAATCTGTAAAAACAGCTATTAGAACTCATCAGTGAATTTAGCAAGATTGCAAGATACAAGATCAATATGCAAAAATATATCAAATTTCCATGTACTAGAAAGTAGCACAATCATTGAAACAAAAATACTGTTTACAATAGCATTAAGTAATACTAAATATTTAGTGATAAATCTGACAAAAGATATACAACATTTGTTCATTAAATACTATAAAATATTGCTGATGGAAATTAAAGAAGATAAAAGTAATATGAAATATATACTATACTCACAAGTCAAAAGATTTAACATTCTTTTTCTTTTTATTTGTCCAACAGATTTTTATTTATTTATTTATTTATTTATTTTTTAAAGGAAACCAACTGAATGGGAGAAAATATTTGCAAATAATGCCTCTGGGGAAGCCAAAATGGCTCAGTGGGTTAAGCGCTCACTTTGTAGCCACGGGGACCGAGGATCGAATCCCAGCCCCGGCCCGTGTGGACCCATGTGCTGAACTGGGGAGTTCCCCCAGTTCAGATCTCTCTCTCTGTCTCTGTATCTCTGTCTCCTCTCTCTCTCTCTCTCTGTTAAAAACAATAAATAAAATAAAATAAAATAATGCCTCTGATAAGGGGCTAATATCTTAAGTATATAAAGAACTCATGCAACTCAGCAACAACAAAAAACAAATGATCCAATTAAAAAATGGACAGAAGACCTAAACAGACACTTCTCTCATGAAGACATAATATTCTTAAGAGGATAATTTCCCCCAAATTGATCTGAAAATTCAATATGATACAAATCAAAATTTGAACAAGATTTTATTTTTAGATATTAATAAGATGACTCTAAAAATTTGCATTTGTGGAAGTACAAAGGACCTAGAATAGCCAAAACAACTGTGGGAAAGAGGAACAAATGTGGAAGACTAACTAACACTACTTGATTTTAAGACTAATTGTAAAGCTACAATGAACAAAACAATGTGGTTTTGGTATCTAGGTAGACAAAGCAATTGAACAGAATAGAGAGTGCAAACATAGACCCAAACACATATTGATAATTGGATTTTTGACTAATGTATAAAGACAATTCAGTGGAGAAAAAGTTGTGTTTAAAGGTTTATTTTTATTGTTTTTGACAGAGAGAGATACAGAGACAGAGACAGAGAGAAAGGGGAGAGCCCAGAACAGTCTCCATAGTTATATGTCATTGGTTTTTCCACATAGTTTCATTCCACAGGTGGGCACAAGGCTGCACAGGGCAGGAACTGGGCCTGGGTCTCACCCTGGTGAGAAGTGAACTGGGAGCACTCTCCAGTTCAGCATATGGGTCTGCATGGGCCAGGGCCAGGATTCGATCCTCCGTCCTCAGGGCTACAAAGTGAGCGCTTAACCCACTGAGCCATCCTGGCTTTCCCAAGAGTTGTTTTTAAACTTATGGTATCAGAAAAATTGGATGTCTATATGCAAAAAGGAAATGTCAATTTATACCTTATACCACAAAGTGAACTCAAAATAGATTATATATCTAAGTGTAAAACCTAAAAGTATAAAATTTCAAGAAGAAAACATAAGCACAATTATAAAGGAAGAATTGATAAACAAACTGTGCTTCATAAAATCTAAGAAATTCTGTTTTTGAAAAGATGCCTTTCAGAGAATAAGTCAAGACATAACCTGGGTCAAAAAACATTTATGTGATAAAGAACTTGTATCTAGATTATAAAAAGAACTCATAGATAATATGTAGATGGCAAAATCTTTGGTAGTTTCTTAAAGTTAAGCATATACCTACATTGTGATCTAGCCAATCCACTTTTAGGTATTCATTTCAAAGGAAAAAATCATATGTCTATCACCATGTATTTGGCTCCCCCTCCCTCCTCTTCTACTCCCCTCCCAGCTGACTCTGGGTGGTAAACTCATAATGTAACACATAGACAATATACTACAGGATTATACACCTGCAACCTATGTAATTTTTACTAACCAATGTCACCCCAATAAATTTAACAATAAAAAAAGAAATCATGTCCAAAGACTTGGACATGAATGGTGAAAGCATTTGTAAAAAACAAAATGTGGAAATGACACAAATGTTCTTCAAAAGATGACTGGCTAAACAAATTGTATATTTCTACAATGAAACACTACTCAGAAATGAACAGGAAGAAACTATTCCTACCACAACAACCTGAATGAATCACAGGGTAATTATGCTGAGTGAAAAAAGCAAGATGAAAGGTTTCTGATTTCATTCACATAAAATTCTGCACAATATAAACCAGTCTACAGTGACAGAAGGTAGGACTGTGGTTGCCTTGGGCCAGGGTAGGTGGGGAAAGGTAGAAGGAAAGGATTATAAAGGAGAATGAGAAAATTTGGGGGGTGATGGATATGTTTACTGTCTTGGTTATGTTGATGGCTTCATAGGTGTATATTTATGTTAAAACTCACTCATCACGTTCTCACTTTAAAGATGTGGATTTTACAGTATATCAGCTGTACTTCAATTAAAAACATGTTCTCTCCAAAACAACAACAACAACAAAAACAACAACAAAAACAACAACAACAAATCTGTACAGAGAACAATGCCTTTAGGCAGAACCTAACTAAGTGAGGCTATATTTCATGCATCTAGCCTGACATAATGCACTACTCAATAAGTGTTAGTTTCCTTTCACTTTCCTTCCCTACCCCATCATGAAAATTCAGATTGCTGTACAACTACCTACATCATCTACTTGAAGTTTCTCCTGTGTGGATTATAGTAGGGCAGATACAGAAAGACAATAACATTTCAATCTATAAAGATCATGTCATAATAAAACTTTCAAATGCTTTCACATTTTTTGGAACAAGGCATGATTATTAGGAAGGCATACAGTTAAATACTGACATTCTTGTCTTTTTAAAATATTTTCAGGTTTTTAAAGGTATAATTATATTTGGGAGACTCCAAAGGGGAGGTGATCTCAATTTGTGAAGTATTCATTGGAGACCTACTCCAACGTATTTCTAATGTACAGAAAAGCCAACTGAAATGAAAATGACAGAAATTACCACCTGCTAGTGACTGGTCTTTTTGCTTCTATTGTTGGTGGTGACTCTGTTCTTTGTCTCTGCCTTCCCAGCAACCCTGGACTCACCTACGAGCACATATAGTGTACACTCTTTTATGTCTGGCTTCTTTCACTCTCATCACTGTCACCTCATTTGTTGTCCTAGGTAGTGTCAACTTTGAAGAACATACTCATTTTTCATCCATTTCCAGAGTACCTTTCTTCATCAACAATGCTGAAAGTCACCAAGTGCCTGCTAAGTGAGCTGCCCTGAGGGAGCTTCTGGAAGAAAAGGTATCAGTTCTTGAACCTACATGCAAAAATAGTGCAATAATTTAATTTTCTCTTAACAGGGTCATATAGGATGCAAAATATAGAAGTGTGTATGGGTGTGCTTTGTGATACTGTGCTCAAAGATTATCCAGTTGTGACCACAATTTGGGTAAGGTCGCCTGGGCAAATTTCCAGCACTTGTCAATGAAGTTATGGCCAAGCAGTTCCTACAATGCAGTGGGGGAGGAATTGTATAAGAGGGAGCCATTCTCCATTAAAAACTGATTTTATCTTGGACAATAACCAAAGGCAGGGACCCAGTGGACTTTATTGGGTGCGTTTCCCAAGTCTGCTCATAAGTGCTATCATTTTCTCTTATCCTCATCAATGTAGGACTGAGGTGCAGTGGTCTGAATGTGTGTGACTTACCGTATAAATCTCATGGATTTCACCAGATATTGAACAAAGTGCAACTGTCTCCCAAGCTCATGAATGAAAGGTAAACAGTTTAAAACTTAGTTGATGTCCCACTTGTCTACTCCCAATGAACCTGGTTTCACGGGGCCAAAAGGACTGTCTTCCCAGAAAACAAAGCCAATAACTTCCCAGGAAGTTTGTCACTGCTCACTGTGTACCTAGAAGCACACCCTTTTCCAAAGAGGCACTCTATAAATCAAAGTCCATATCAGGAAAATACTTTGCTGATTTATGGTGTTAATTCCACAGTTGTATGTCTCCCAGGGAGCTCATAACTATTCTTCAGTGAAAATTGACAAAATGGAGATCATAATTCCATAAAAATACATGTGAGGCTTTCTCAATTATTTTCTTCAAAGTAACATCTACATGACCAGCAGAGACACTGTACTGTATTAGTATCTTTGGGGTTATTTATATGTAAAGACAACAGTTTAACTGAGTAATGTCACAAGTACCCTCCTAATATTAATGATGTCAGATGTTAATTACACTGTTATCTCTTGGTTAGTGGCTCTTAAGTAGTGCCTTAAATTACCACTCTTACTTGACCATCTGGCACATAAAACTTCTGTACAGTAGGTACTGGTTAAATAGTATGTTGTTCTTTTGTAGAGAATTTCCTGGATCCTTTGGGGACTTCTATTCTTAATCTAAATACAGCAAATCTTGGGTTTTCCTCCATTTCATTCTGTTAGCAATTTTCAAGGAAAAGTCTGTAGTCTGCTGGTCATCTGGACTGTAACCTGTATCCAGGCAGGAATGGGGTCTTCCCCGGTGAGCAGTGCCATGCCTGGAGCATAGTAGCTACTCAGTACATATTTGTTGAGTGAATAACATTAGTTGGTGATGAAAAGGTACATTTTCTGAACTTTTCATTTTCATAACTAAGTGCAAGTCAACAATCCTAAGGTTTTAACTTGAAAACTTTGGGAGCCAGGGCTACCACTGAAACTCAGTGTGTAACTGCCCATGCCTTTCATAGTTACTCTTCACATCTGACTTGCCAGAAAATGTTATTTTTATTTTGCCAATGTAGAAACTTCCAGAGACATTAGGCAATACAATGAAGGCCTCACAATTAGTGAGTAGTTAAGACTGAAACTCAGAACTGTCTATATTCTTTTTATTGTATAGCCTGCTTCTTTCATCGCAGATCCACAGTACTTGAGTCGAATCTTAGAATATGTGTCTGGCTAATGAGCTATCCCTATGTCTTTAACACATGTATGTTGTGGCGTTTGCTGCCATTTTAGAACCAATCTGCAAACCCCAAATGCTAGTGTGGACTCCATCCTTGTCTTCCATCTATAAGCATTTATAGGTTCCTACTGGACAAAGTGTTCTGCCACATGCTCAGGCCACTAAAGGTTGACGCCTGCTCTGAGAAATGCAGACATAAAGCCCGGGAAGGAGGCTCATGCATCCTGGAGCCGTCCTGAGGAGGTAATGCTGAGAAGAGCCCAGGGAACAGCTATGTCCTCTGGGCTTAGCTAGCTGGCCTCTACCTGGATTGCTGGTTTCCTTTGGGTATGGCCTCATGTAACAACTGGCTAAGCATTGCTAGGGGGTGGCTGGCTGGGAGCATATGATCTGGACCAGGGCAGAAGAGTCACTTAGGGGACATGCAGAACTGTAATGTCCACCTTCAGCACTCGATTCAGAAACTGGCACATCCTTGGTGATTCTGGTGCAGGTAAGCAGTTGAGAGGCTCTGATCACACAGGAAGAAATGCCAATGTAAAGATAGTTTCCTGTAGAAGTAGAACTCTATTGAAATAATCAGTGTGTATGTGTAAGTGATCACTAACGGAAACATTTCAATGACTTAGAGGTGTAATTTATAAAAATAAAATAAAGAGCAGACTTAAAAATATATAACTCCTTTGGCACAAATTGAGTCTCACTTTGGTTTAAATCTTCATCTTATGAAATACTGCCTAGTCGAACCCCGGCTTTATGCCATGTGAGTATTCCACTTTAGTGTAGGTCTTGGGTATTTGTAAAAACTGCAGCTTTGGGGATGTTCTGGTTCTTGTATTTGATTCTGGTGCCTAGGGGCCCAGCAACCTTGTGGAACTTTTAAACCTGGAGTCTTTTTGAAAAACTGGTGTTTGTTTTTTTTTAGCTCTCTTAGCATTGAGTAGCTGTGAAATCACAGAATCTGAGAGTTCAGGAGGCAAGTAGGTGTCCCTGGCCTCCCTCTATCTAGTTCTGAGTCACTGTCAACACAGCTCTGGCAGAGCTGCTCTCAGGCCCCAATGTCAGGCTCAGGTCACCTGGAAGGTCCCAGGTGCAAACAGCGAGGCAGGGTCAAAGGCATCTGTCTGTCTGCCTTGCTGGTGTGTAGGTCTGCATGGCCGAGGATGCCCACCCACAGCGTGTGGGTCTGGGAGGATGTACAGGAAGGCCTGTGTAGCACAGGGCACACTCCTGGGACAGGATCGGACGTCTCTCAGCAGCCGTCAGGTCACGTAGTTGGCTGGTGTTGGACACAGAATAGTGCATTTTGTCTCAGTGGATAAAGCAGGAGTGAACAGACCCTTCATCTTTTTTCCCAAGTCGAGACCCCCAGCATTGGTGGATCGCATGAGGATTTTGGGTGGGAAGAGGGTAGAATGGGAAAGAGAGCTGACTGAAACAAAGAGAACATTAAAAAGGACATGCTGCCCACCCTAACTTCATTAAAGCTATGCATGTTGTTGACAAACAAGACACCTGAAGAGTGAGGATTTTAAAAGAGGTACCATAAATTATTTTTTAGAATTAATATTATTTACAGAATGTCCTATGTTACAAATGATAAAAATCATTTACATTTTATAGTTCAGATTTACTTATCCTGTCCACAGACATGGCATGGACAGCTAAGGTTTTCAAATCTTGTGAATTCTACCGAAAAAAGAAAAGAAAGAAAGCTTATGTTCATATAAGAAGCAACTGACACAGAGTTATATGGAACAATGAAAATAAAACACCTTCTTTTTCTGTTTTCTCCTTGTGTTTGTTACTTGGTGAGATAACTCATGATTGCCATAGAGAGAAAGGAGGAGAGGGAGATGATAGATAGATAGATAAATAGAAGAAATAGTAATGATTAAGGATGGGCTAACATGAAATTAAGTTCTGTGTTATGGTTGAAAAGTAGTTATCTGCCACCTTGGCTACACCTATTATGGTCAAATTATATGCTGGGGCCTAGCACCTCTCAGTGCTGGGTGGGGTGAGGCATGGGGGGCAGGGAGGGGGAGGGGAGGCTTCAGCAATGGATTTGGCTTTACTAATTGTGTTTAGCTAGAAATGGTTTGAAATAATTTATTTTTCTTCCCTTAGGCAGACAGTATAGCAATCTCTACCACAGTATAGAGGAAGACGCGAACCCCCAGTTCTCTGTGTGCGGCTCTGAATTTAGGGTCTTATGCATAAACACAGTTTCTTTGTGCATATGGTTGCCCAGCCTGACGAAGAGGGTCTGAGAAGTCAGGACAAAACGCGCCAGCTGGTGTTTATTTCGTAAGGACAATGGCTGGAAACCACAGCACGCTGGGAGTGTGCGCCAGCGGCTCACTGATTAGGAATTTGTGAGGGTCACTGCCATCTAGTGATGAGATGCTGGAAGACATCGCTGAGTCTGGTGCAGAAAGACGATGCTGTTGTCCTTCGGTTTATGCTCAGACTTTTGCTTCCTTGCCAGACAAAACTCAGTGACAAAGCCCACTGCTGTATCACATCTGGTGTCTTCTGCCTCACAGCAGACATGAAGAGTTGGGGCAATTATTTGTCACCCAGTTAAGGATGTGTTTTGGAGGTACTTAGGTACATCTAAAGATAATTTTTTCTTGCCTTTTCAGAGAGGAATATGCAAACACCTTTGAAACAAATAATATTGGGAGTGAATACATCTGAGGATTGATGGACATGTGATTATCAGAGTCACTGTGAATGAATGACATAGGCTTAAGCAATGCCACAGACACCTGGGAGAGGCTGGTGACACCTGAGCTCAGGTACTTAGGTGCCAGCCTGTCCACTGTGCTGGGAAGACAACTCATGGCCCTTGACAGATGGCACAGAGGAGGGGAGGAGGAGATGCCAGGACAATCACATCATCATGAGAGGATTTAGGGCAGCAGGAGGAGGAAAGGGGAAATGTCACAGAAAGAAAGAGGCATGATGCTTCCTCTGGGAACCACAGGGCAGAGGTGCCCACACACATCTCCAGGGGGCCCCTGAAACCCCTGAGAACCGAGTGAGTCAGGGCAGAGGTCTGGGGACAGCAGGCCGCACAGGCCCCTGGGCCTGGCTTCTCTCACCCCTGCTGCCTTTCCAGGCATGGCAGAGTCCAGCCAGCGGTGCAGATGGCAGGAGCAGAGGAGGGCGGGAGGGTGCCAGCCCCTTCTGACCCGCCGCTCAGTCTGAGCAATGGTCAGTGCTGTGGACAGACAGGACCAAGTGTGTGCGTGGTTGTGCACACACGTGTGTGGGTTGGGCTTGGTTTTCTTCCTCCTAGGCTGCTGTTTGGAAAAATCTCCAACATAAACAATGAATACCTAAATTCACCTAGATTTAACAGTAGCCTTTGCCACACTTGTTCTCTCTGCTCATGCTCTATGTATCTCTCTCTATCTCCCTATCATTCTTTCTCTCTATCCCTATCTCTGTCTGTACTTTCTGAACTATTTGACAGTAACTGGCAAATATTCTGACACATTTCTTGTAAATGATTTAGCATGCATCTCTTTCTACATCACTACAATTCCATGATCACACTTAACAAATTAATAATAATTTCCTAATCATGTCTAAAAACACTTGCTGCAGGTTAATACCTTAAATTGAAACTGTTTTTATATCTCCAAGTGTATCTTCCCGAGACATACCACTCACACCCACTGGGATGGCTATTATAAAAAACAGAGCAGGTGTTGGTGAGGATCTGGAGAAGTGGGAACTCTTTTGCACTGTTGGTAGGAAGGTAAATGGTGTAGACATTGTGGAAAAATATATATTTCTTCCAAAAATTAAAAATAGAGTTACCACATGATCTAGCAATCCCAATGCTGCATGTATATATAAAAAAGTTGAAATCAGGATCTCAAAGAGATATTTGCATTTCCATGTTCATGGCAACATTATTCACAATTGCTAGAATATAAGAAACCATTGAAATACCCATTGATGGATGAATAGATAAACAAATGTGGTTCATATATACAGTATCATAAAAGGGAAGGAAATTCTGATACATGCTACAACATGGATGAACTTTGTGGACGTTCTCCTGAATAAAACAAGCCAGTCACAGGAAGACAAATACTAGAGACAGCACCTAGATGGTGGTGTGAGAGCTCTGGAAACCTCTCCTGGAAAGAACAACAGATTGCACAACTGAAACCTAACCCGAGATCGCTAAGCAACACACAGCCTCAGGTGAGACCCCCTCATCGCAAGAAAACACCCAAAGCCAGAGAAAGGGAGGCAGGTGAGAGAGAAAGACAGGGAGCCGTGCAGACACACGCGGTGGAGCCCCACCCGGAGACCTACCTGGTGACCCACCCAGAGACCCGCAGAGGAGAGACTGAGGTGGGGCCTGGGAGCACCGGCTGAGGTGCAGAACGACTCTGGGCAGGTTGGAGGCCAGGAACTGACAGCAGCGAGGACGCTGGTGGCTGGAGCCTGGACTGACGGCGGAAGCAGGAGCCAGGGGCTATAGCTTGGCGGCAGCAGGCACGTGGGAGAGCAGGCACAGTGTGGTGTGTGGCCAGAGCACAGCGCAGGGGGCCAGAGCATGGCGCCGGCAGCGGCTGGAGAGCAGCGTGGGTGGCAGGAGTGCGGGCAGATGGCAACGCGGGCTGTGGCTGTTGCAGCGTGATGCTGGTGGCAGGGGCACGGGGAGAGCAGCCACAGCAGGGCACAGGCAGCCATAGTGCAGCGCGGGGGGCTGGAACGTGGCACCAGCAGAGGCCGGAGAGTGGCGTGGGCAGCCGGGGCGCAGGGCTGGCCGTGGGAGCATGGGGTGGTAGCTGGAGTGTAGGGTGTCCCGCCAAGCAAGAAACAGCCGGGCGAGCGCGTCTGGTGAGTGAGCACCAGCGGCAGTCGTGTGCCGGCAGCTGAAGTGCGGTGTGGCCCTGAAGCAGGAAGGGTCCCAGCTGGAGCACTGGGTGGCCTTGGACATAAAAACTGGCTGCTTCCCCTTGCTCTCTCCTAAAGCTCACCCCCCCCCTCCCCCAGCTCCACCCAGTGCTGGCCTTTTGTCAGCTGCAGCCAGGAAGCCATCATTATCCTTTGACCCAAACAGACCAGTGCCTTTTCCAACAACCCCCACCCCCACTCTTCCTGCTGAAGCCCACGAGGGAGCCAGGAAACTGAAGCACAGGTGTGCCAACTTCTGACTGCAGCGGGATCTCTGAGGCACGAAATACCATTGCCTACTGTATCCTCCCAGAGAGGAGGCTCACAGAGACCAAGGTAACCAAATCAAAGAAGAGAAGCCCACCTTCTAGGAAGTCTCCCACTGTGAGAAAACCAAATAACTAGAGAGGAAATACTGTAAGATGCTGCAGCGCCACCAGCTGGGAAGCGAAAGAAAAACTTTTTCACATCTACCAGGGGAAAAGTCCTCATGCCCAGGAAGAAAAACGTTCCAACAGCAGTGGGTACTTTAGTGAACAAAAGTGCTCAGAAAGAAAATGAAAAATATCTCCATAAAAGGAACTTGAAGATATGGAAATATATGATCTAAATGGCACACAATTCAAGACTGCAATTCTGAAAACACTCAAAGAGATGAAAGAAAATTGGTGAAGTACACAGAGGGAATGAAATGATCTTAGAAAGGAAATCTGTGAACAAAAGGAATGCTCTAACAAAGAAATTTAAAATATAAAAATGAACCAAATAGAAATTCTGGAGCAATAACAGAAATGAAAAATGAAATAGCTAGCATAGGAAGCAGAGCCGACCAGATGGAGGAAAGAATGAATGAATTCGAAGACAGACATATGGAAATGTCACAGAAGGAAGAAGAGAGAGACTTGAGAGTTAAAATAAATGAAAGATCTCGACACGAACTATCTTACTCCATTGGAAAGAGTTACACAAGAATAATAGATATCCTGGAGAGGGCAGAGGACAGGATGGGCACAGGGAATTTGCTCAAATAAATAGTAGATGAGAACTTACCAAATCTGTGGAAAGAACCAACCTCAAATACAGAAAGGAAACAGCAACCCTAGCTACCTGAATCCTAGCAGAATTCCTCCAAGGCACATTGTACTGAAGATGTCAAAGATCAAAGACGAAGAAAGAATCCTCAAGGCAGCCAGGAAAAAGAACACCATAAAGGAACATCCATCAGACTATCATCAGACTTCTCAACAGAAGATCTACAAGCCAGGAAGAAGTGGAATCAAGTATTAAAAATATTAAGGGAGAAAAATTACCAGCCAAGAATTATCTACCCAATGAAGTTATCCTTTACACATGAAGGAGGAATAAAGACCTTTTCAGACATACAGAAGCTGAGGGAATTCACCACAAGCCTGGCATTTCAAGAAAAACAGAAGGAGGCAATTAGACCTGAAACAAAAAATAAAATAAATAGGGATAAACTGGAACAACAAAAACATAAAAGGGGAAGAAGTAAAGGCTTAAACTTTCAAAGAGAACGGAGATAAGAAACATCCTTGAGAAAAGGGATGACTGCATATATGCAACTTTCTTTTACACTAACTTCGTGGTAACAACTCAAAAAAAATTTAGAACCTGAGACACATAACAACAACAACAACAACAAAGGAAACATAGGAAAAAGTCATAAACACCATCAAACTAAAATAACTGACAGAAAGAAAAAAAGCAAGGAAGCAATAAATGAAAGAGCTACCAGAAAGCAAAAGATAAAATGGCTATAGGAAATCCTCATATATCAATTATCACCCTAAATATAAATGGACACAGAGTGGCAAACTGGATTAAAAAACAAAACCCAACCTTATGCTGCCTCCAAGAGACACATCTCAGTCACAAAGACAAATACAAACTCAAAGTAAAAGGGTGGAAAACAATACTCCAAGCAAATGGCAGCCAGAGAAAAGCAGATATAGCCATATTTATTATATCTGATGAAACAGATTTTAGGATCAAAAAAGTAATGAGACAAAGATGGACATTTTACAATGACAAAGGAGACAATACAAGAAAACGTGACACTAATATATATGCCCCCAACCATGAAGCACCAAAATTTACAAAGCAACTACTAACAGATCTAAAAGGAGAAACTGACAAAGACATAATCATAGTAGGGGACCTAAACACCCCCTTGACAGCTATGGACAGATCATCCAAACATAAAATAAATAAGAAAATATCAGCTTTAAATGATACGTTATAGCAATGGGACATACAACACATGATTATACATTTGTTTTCTAGTGCACATAGAATATTCTCAAGGACAGACCACATGCTGAGACACAAAGCTAGCCTCGGAAAATTTAAGAACATTGAAATCATACCAAGTGTATTCTCTGACTACAAAGCTTTGAAATTAGAGATCAACCGCAAAAGAAAGCAGGAAAAACCACATACACATGGAGATTAAACAACATGTTATTAAAATATGACTGGATCAAAGAAGAAATAAAAGAAGAAATTAAAAATACATGAAAATGAACAATGATGAAAACACAACATATCAAAATTACTGGGATGCAGAAAAAACAGTAATAAGAGGAAATTTTATATCACTACAAGCCTATCTCAAGAAACAAGAAAAATCACAAGTAAACAACCTAATATCACATCTTAAAAGAACTAGAAAAAGAAGAGCAAGAAAAAAGCAAAAACAAAAACAAAAAAATCTTAAAGTCATCAGAAGGAAGAAAATAATAAGAATTAAAGCAGAACTAGATGAAATAGAGAATAGAAAAACAATTTTAAAAATTAGTACAACAAAGAGCTTAATAATATTGACAATCCCCTCACTAGGCTCACCAAGGGAAAATGAGAAAAGACAAAAATAATCCAAATTAAAAATAAAAGAGGGGAAATTACAACTGATACCACAGACATGCAAAAGATTATTCAAGAATACTATGAAGATCTATATGACACCAAATTTTGCAATCTAGAAGAAACAGACAAGTTTTTAGAGACTTATAGTCTACCTACACTGAACCAAGAAGAACTGGATAATCTAGACAGACCAATCAACAGTAAGAAAATTGAAACAATCACCCAAAGCCTCCTTAAAAGCAAGAGTCCAACATCAAATGGTTTCAGTAACAAGTTTTACCAGGTATTCAAAGAGAAACTAATATGTGTCCTCCGCAAACTCTTTCAAAAAATTGAAAAAGAGGCAATATTTTCCAACTCATTCTACAAGGCCAACATTACCCTAATACCAAAGGCTGGTAAGGACAACACAAAAAAAGAAAACTATAGACCAGTCTGTCTGATGAATACCAATGCAAAAATCCTAATCAAAATACTAGCAAATAGAATACAATATATTAAAAAGATTATACATCACAATCAAGTGGATTCACCACAGGGGCACAAAGATGGTCCAACATATGCAAATCAATCAATGTGATACACCACATAAACAAAATCAAAGATAAAAACCATATGTTTATGTCAATTGATGCAGGAAAAGCATTGAACAAGATACAACATCCATTTATGATCAAAACACTTAATAAAATATGTATAGGAGAAAAGTACCTCAATATAATAAAGGCCTTCCTCCTTCTCTCTGTCAGTCTCTGTATCTCCCTCTCTCTGTCAAAAACAATAAAAATAAATCTTAAAAAAAAATATATATATATATATAATAAAGGCCATATATGGCAAACCCTCAGCAAATATCATACTGAATTGGAAAAAACTGAAACCTTTTGTCCTAAAATCAGGAACGAGACAGGAATGTCTCCTGTCACCACTGCTATTCAACATAGTGCTGGAAGTTCTAGCCAGAGCCATCAGACAGGAGAAAAAAATAAAATGCATCCAAATTGGGAATGAAGAAGTTAAACTGTCATTTTTTGTAGATATCATGATCTTTTACATAGAAAACCCTGCAGACTCCACCATAAAGCTATCAGAAATAATAAATGAATACAGTAAAGTTGCAAGTACAAAACAACAAAACTTCAGGAAAAGAAATGAGAAAAAAAATACCTTTTGTGATCACAACAAAAATAATAAAATACTTAGGAATAAACTTAAAGAATGTGAAGAACTTTTAAATGGAAAACTATAAGACACTATTAAAAGAAATAGAAGAAAACAGGGAGAAATGGGTAGATATTTTTTGTTCATGGATTGGAAGCATCAACATAGTTAAAATGACCATATTTCCCAAAACAATATACAAATTTCATGCAATTCCCATCAAAATCTTATAGCCATTCTTTCAAGAAATAGACAAAAAATAATCAGATTCATATGGAACCACAAAACACCTTGAATTGCCAAAGCAATCCTACTAAAAAAGGATAAGGCTGGAGGCATCATGCTTCCTGACTTCAGCCTATACTACGAAGTGTCAATAATCAAAGTAGCTTGTTATTAGCAGAAAAGTAGACATACAGACCAATGGAACAGAATCGAAAACCCAGAAATAAACCCACAAATATATGCACATAATTTTTGACAAAGGAGCAAAAAATATATAATGCAGAAAACCAAGTATCTTCAGTAAATGGTGCTGGGAAAATTGTAAAACCACATGCAAAAGAATGAATCTGGACTGCTAACTGTCACAATTTACCAAAATTAACTGAAAATGGGTTAAAGACTTCCACATAAGACCTGAAACAATGAACTGTACTAAATAAACATTGGCACTAAACTTATAGGCCTTGGATTCAGAGAAGACTTTATGAACTTGACCTCAAAGGCAAGGGAAGTAAAAGCAAAAATAAATGAATGGGACTATATGAAACTAAAAATGTTCTGCACAGTAAAGGAAACCATCAACGAAGTAAAGAGGCAACCAACCATATGGGAGAAAATATTGCAAACAATGCCTCTGATAAAGGGCTAATATCTAAAATATATAAAGAACTCATACAAACCAACAATGAAAAAATAATCCAATTGAAAGATGGGCAGAAGACCTGAACAAACACTTCTACCATGAAGACATACAAACGGCCAATAGATACATGAAAAAATGCTCTTTATGAGCTATTAGGGAAATACTACTTAAAACCACAATGAGATACCCACCTAACACCTGCAAGAATGGCTTTAATCCACAAAAGAATTAACAACAAATGCTGGAGAGGCTGTGGAGAAAAAAGAACCCTCATACACTGCTGATGGGAATGTAAATTGGTTCAACCACTAGGAAAGACAGTATGGAGGTTCCTCAAATAATTAAGAATAGAATTACCATGCAACCTAGAAACCCCCCTTGTGAGTATATACCCCACCCCAAACTTGAAAACCTTAGTTTGCAAAAATATATGTATCCCAATGTTCATCACAGCACTGTTCATGGTGGCCAAGTCACGGAAACAACCAAGGTGTCCTCTGATAGATGACTGGGTAAAGAAGTTGTGGTACATTTACACAATGGAATATTACTCAGCTATGATAGATGAAATACAGCAACTTGTGACACATGGATGGACCCTGAAATCATATTAAGTGAGATGTCATGTGACTTCAGTATAGGTGGAATATAAAACTGAAAGTAACAAAGAAGCAAAATCTCATGGACACAGTCAATAGTTTAATGGTTACCTGAGAGTAAGGGGGTAGGAGTGGAGGAATAGGGAAGGGGTATCACATATATGGTGATGGAAAGAGAACTGACTCTGGGTGGTGAACACCTAGTGCAATGCATAGGTGATATAATATAGAATTGTACTCTTGGAACCTATAATTTTTACCAACCAATGTCACCCCAATAAATTTAACAATTAAAAAAAAGACAGATACCACATGATTCCACTTATATGAGATCCCCAGAGTAGTCAGATTCATAGAGACAGAATGTAAAATGTTGTGTGCCAGGGCTGAGGAGAGGGAAACTGGGAGTGGTTTAATTGGGTATAGAATTTAAGTTGTTTTTTTTGTTAAATTTTTTGAGGTGACATTAATTGATATCAATTAAAACAATTACATTGTTTCCAGGTGTACAATTCTACTTTACATCGTCTATACATCACATTATGTGCTCACCACCTAGAATCAGCTCACTTTCCATCACCGTGTGTTTGATTCCCCCTCCCTACTCCCCTCCACCCATCTCTCCCACCCACCTCCCCCCTTACCCTCAGGTAACCACTAAACTATTGACTGTGTCCATGAGTCTTTGTTTCTTTCTTCCTTTCAGTTATATATTACACATATAAGTGAGGTCATGTTTCTTAATTCTTTCATTCTGACTTATTTCACTTAATAACATGTTTTCAAGGCCCACCCATGTTGTCACAAATGGCTGTATTTCATCTTTTCTTATTGCTGAGTAGTATTACATTGTGTAAATGTACCACAACGTCTTTATCCAGTCATCTATCAGAGGACACTTTGGTTAGAATTTAAGTTTTGCAAGTGGGAAAAGCTCTATACATCTCTTATACACCAATGTGAATATAGTTAACAGCACTGTACTATATATTTAGAAATGGTTAAAATGGTAAATTTTATGGTTTTTAAAACCACAATTAAAAACATATTCCACATTGGAATCTGGAAACCTACTTGCCTTGGATAATAAAACTGCTTCTGTTGGAAGAACCTACTGGAGTGCATGTGCATGGTCTTAGTTTTTCCATCTGTAAAATGGGTATAAAAAGCTCTGCCCTGTGCACCTAAAAAGGTAGTTGTGTGGATTGAATAATAATGTGCAAGTACTCTGATTGCAGCAGTATACAAACTTTGTGACTACGTACTCTTTCTGACTCGTATCTGAGGAAGTACATGTAGTCTAGGGTTTGTTTCTTGGCTTTTAATATGATTGACTTCTCTGTCATGTAGGGATGTCAAACATGGCATCCTTTCAGACCTTGGAGTCTAGGGAAAAAAACCCCAGAAGATAAATGGGATATCAACACAACTTCAAGAAAAGCCTCAGCACTCTGGGAAGACTAAGAAATAGTTTGAATAAGTGGTTTTGCCTAGAGCATTGTGATACATCCGTCCCCAGGTAGATGAGCTCCTAAGGCCACGTGAAATGAACACTTTTAGAAGCTGCGTGTGGATGAGCTTCCCCACGAGTCCATTACGGAGCCCTGAAAGAGCGAAGGCCACCCAAGCTACCTGATCCTGACCCAGGTGCTATCAGATTATTTTAATGTGGAAGGATGTGGAATTAAATTATTACAATTCCTCTTTGGTCTTTGCTGTTTAGAGTGTGCAGACTAAGCTAAGCATAATAGAGTGCTGATTTATTTTCCTTTTTCACAGCTTCCTGGTGTATTATTGGATACTCTGATACGTGATGCCTTCCATCTTTTGTTTAGCAAAATGAAGTTGAAGCTGATATACGAGGGCTGTCCGGAGAAAAATCTAGCCATTGTCAATATAATGAGAATGGTTACATGGTTGGGTACTTTCTGGACAGCCCTTGTATGTTTCAAGTCAGTGGGCTGAATCTTTTAGTTAGATGTGGATGGATATATAGCATAGGGATCTATAGATCATCTATATACATCCACACCTATATTTATGCCTTTATCTATATCTAATGTATATCTATACATTTATTTATATCTAATGTATATCTACATCTATACCTTTACCTATATCTAATGTATACCTACACCTATAACTATACCTTTATCTGTATCTAATGTATATCTACATCTATAACTATACCTTTATCTATATCTAATGTACACCTACACCTATATCTATACCTTTATCTGTATCTAATGTATATTCATATCCACATCTATATCCTTTTCTATTCTTCGGTACTGGCTATATGTTGCAAATACCCCTCCAAGTGGCAGAGCCTTATGGAATTTTTGCAAATAGGGTCTCTTTTATAGCGTGCTATTTATTTTCTCCTGCAGAAACCCATCCATTCTGGGTATCATATGGAAAGGCTTGTTTTCCTAGTAGCACTCAGGATTTCTGGGACATGCCCTCCTGGAGTTTTATTCCTGTCTGTTTAACTTTGAATTTTTCTCTGTTTCTATTCTGTGTCCAGATGTGCCTCCAAACATTTCTTTAGTCATTCCCTAACTTAAATATACTTTAAGTGATCTATAATGGTTAATTTATTTATATACTTACAAGTATACTTATTTAAGTTTCTACATTATCCTAAAAAGTTTCTGGGGACAGAACAAAGCTGATCAGGTTGTCCGCCTCACTTCACAACTGCTCCATTGCTAAGGGACCACGTGGGTCTCTGGGAACTGACTGTTGACGTGTTTGAGGATTACATAGTTTGTCCTCCAGCCTAAGTACATGCATTCTCTTTAGGTAGAATGGTGGAGGCAGGGCCATGTTCATGCACTGTGCTTAATAAAACTGCCTTGCTTGTGTCATATTTAAAGTTATAGTCATGGGCCTTTCGGGAGTATAATGCCTATTTTTTATTCTCACATTTTTCAGCTTTTTAACTTCAACTTTGTAGAGCCTTTACCAGTAAAAAAGCATTATGAAAGAGTGGATTTTAAATCTTTTAGGAGGAAGGACACTTGAAAATCACTCTCAGCAGAATCCTGATCATCTGAACATTGTGGTGTCTCTTTGAGTGGCTGGCACAGTGGAAGATTTTAGCTGTCTGCATGTAGGCAAAATATTAATCAGTCGAATTGGGGAAAATGTGATTTTTAATTATGTTTCGTGAACTTACTGGCTTTATCTCTGCCACCTCCAGCCATTTTCTATTATTTAAGGCTCAGTAATCATATATATGAGTATTATATGAGTAGATAGGCTTTGTTAGGAATATGTAGGCTTAAATGAGAAAATTTTTATCTAGTTTTTTTATTCCTTTAAAATTACGTTTTTAAAACACAGAATAGTTGCATGTGATCAAACATGAGAACTAAAAGTCTTCCCTACAATTTGACCTCTCACTTGTACTCCTCTCTCTGGAGCTAATTAACCCTGATGACTTTTTTTAAAGCCTTCCAAAATTTCTCAGTGAAAATGTGAGCACAGGGGAAGCTGGGATGGCTCAGCGAGTTAGGCGCTTGCTTTGCAGCCCTGGGGACCGAGGATCGAATCCCGTGCAGACCCATTTGCTGAACTGGGTTGTGCTTCCCATGCAGGAGGCCCCCAATTCAGTTCTTGCTCCCTCATTCAGCCCCTGGCTTGAGGGGGTGTGTCTCTCATGCAGGAGACCCCCCAGCCCAGTTTCTGCCCTGTGCAGCCCCTTCCCACCTGTGTGGAATGAGACCATGTCGAAAACTGATGAAGTTCAATGGAGACCGCTCTGGGCCCTCCCCCTTCTCTCTGTCTCTGTCTCTCTCCGGCTCTGTCAAAAACAATAAAATAAATCTTAAAAAAAAAAGAAAATGTGAGCACACAGACATAGATATGAATATGGATGGGTGACACCCACATATACACATGTGCACACCTTTCTTTTTCACACAATTAGAGTCATGCTGCAGAGTCTATGTAGCTAAGACTGACTTAGATATGATTAAGACCAATGTTACCCCCCTTTTTGTGCTAGAAATGGGTCCATCTGCAGCCTGATCTATCCTCCTTCCCTCCCTCGGTCCCTCCCTTGCTTCTTTCATTCAATAAACATGTATGCAGTGCTGATACATGCCTTACACCCTGCCATTTGGGCATGGCTATGGGAGTATGTTGTAAACAGGGCTGCTGTGGGGAGAAAACAGCTCCAAGTGGGGACCTGGTGAGACGTCCCAGCAAGGAGATGTGCTGAGGAGCCGGAGGAGCCACAGTCTGGGAGCACAGCCTGCACAGGGCGAGCGCAGCATCTCTGGGACAGGAGGGTCCAGGGCAGGCCTCCTCCATCAGGATTCTGTTCGGGGAAGGGTGAGTTCAGGCTGGGTGTGAGCACAGGGCAAGTGTTTGAAGGCAAGGACTATAGATGGTACAAAGTGCTTTGGGGCAGGACAGAGTGTATCATGAGAGGAAGCTCTGGGTGAGGACGTGCAAGGGGGAGGCTGAAATGACACCAAGACCAGTGTCTTGTGGACCCTGTGAGGGGGCTGGATTTGATACTAGGAGCAGCTGATGAGTGGAATGTGAATGTGTGTGTGGGTGTGGTGTGTACATGTGTAGTGTGTGACTGCATGTGTGTATGTGGTATATGTGTGTGCATGTGTGTATGCATGTCTGCGAATGTATATAGTGCGTGTGTGTGTGTGTGTGTGACTCCATTTCTGCGGTGGCCATGGCTTTGAAGACAGCGTGGGTGATGGTTGGGTGGTAGGACCAAATGGGGACACGAGTAAGGTGGGTGTGGGAGACCCGTCAGGAAGTGATGCAAGGAGCAGCTGGGACTAGCCTTCTGGAGGGGCTGGCATGAAGCGAGCAGGTGAGCTGCTGGGAGGGGACAGGGAGAGTCCAGGGTGACAGCTCTGGAACACGGGGCAGATGATGGGTGCGTGAACGGAATTGGGAAGGCTGGGGAAGGCGCGGGCCCGGAGGCAGGACAGTTCAGGGGTGGCCGTGCTGGGGCTGAGCTGCTGGGGGCAGTGAGCTCAATAGTGATCCGGTAAGAGTCTTGAGTTAGGGACAGGCATCCGCGTTGGCAATGGACATTGGGGAATCATGGTGTCTGATGCGTGTGCAGCCACAGGAGTAAAGGGGCTGCAACTGGAAAGAAATACAAGAGGAGATCTGGGTGGGCACTGAGGAGCGCCGTCGAACCGTCAGTGAGCAGGTGGAGTGAGGCCTCCTGGGAGCTGGGGGGAGAAGAGGGGCGGTCCTTGGCTTCCGCCCAGGACATAGCGACGCAGGCTTTGAGTGAGGAGAGCCAGGTGAGTGTGGTTAGGAGGGAGGCACAGAGTGGGAGTGGGGAGCCACTAGAAGAGGGGGAGACAGCACGGAGCTAGGGGCATGGACCTGCATTCGCTCTGTCTGAGGGCTGCTCGGCATGGGTGTGCATGTGTATGTGTGGCATGTTCATGCATGTGCGCGCGCACGTGCTGTGTGTGCATGTACATGTGTACTGTGTTCATGTGTGTGTGCCCACATGTGCATTGGTGAGTGTCTGCACACATGCCTGCACTTGTAGGCAGATTGAAGAATCCCTCCTAGCACACTTGTGGAGACTGAGTCTGGCTGGCTGGGCCTGAGGAGGCTGGGAAACAGGCTCTGCTGGCGCTCGGTGGCTGCGGCGCCTGACTGAGAGGCACGGGGAGGAGAGTGGGAAGCAAAGCTCAGACTCTGGGCCCTCGGGCCCTTTCCCGCCCCGGTTGCACTGTGGCTGAGAGTGGCTGGTCCTCCGCTGGTCCCTGGCTGAGGGGCTAGTCACCAGCCACAGGAGCAGCCTCTGGCGTCACCTGTTGGCCGGGTGCGCCAAGACAGCAGAGCCAGGCAAGGTGGCAGGTGGGGCTTTCTCAGGTCCAGGTTCCAGGAGGCTGCTCTCAGCCTGTGACCCAGCTGAGTCACTTTCTGGTTTTCCTGCTGCGAGCAAACTTTTGTGTAGAACTTCTATTTCAGATAAACCCAATTGTCCTCAATTATGCCGCCTGGGTCCTTTATCTTCTCCAGGCTTAATGGGTTCTTGCTGCTCGATAGATGTATTCATGTGTAAAACACTTAATCATTTAATTAAACCATGCGCTGCCCTGTGCAGGCTCTGAGGCGTGAGGCTAAATGCTGAGCAACCTCAATCATCCCAGAAATGCACTAATGCTTCCTAATGGGCTTGCTCGAGTGCCTTTTATTGTCCTACGTGTGTCTGTCTATATATTTTGCATTTTCAGAGGCTTTACATTTTTCCCTTTTCTGGAAATGAAGCAGTGCATTTGGGCGCCAGTGCAGATCACATCTCTCAGGAAGAGCTTCTGAGGAGAAAAGGAGAGCTGTGAAGGCTTTGAGTCCCCCCTGTTAATTTTGTTCCTTAGTCACCCTCTTCTGTCTTGCGGAGACCCCAGGAAACAAGGAGCAAGCCTGCTGACCACATTTCTGGTGGCTGGCTGGCTGGAAGTATCAGCTGAAGTGACCGTCTGCCCGGAGAGCTCAGTGGTAGGTTAACCAAGGACTCCCGCTTCTTTAGTTCACATCATGTTAGAAACCTCATCTTCCCTGAGGACCTCAAGCCAGGCTGCCTGGGTTCACATCCTGTCCTTCCTCTTTCTGTTGGTTTGACCCCTCCTGCTTTAATGGCTGAAAAAATAGAAAATGTTTTACAGTTTCTTTAGTGATAGGAGAATAGGACAGAATCCCAATTTGGCCTGTAAGAATCCTGACATCATCTCACCCAATGCTGCTGTTCATAGATGAGAGAGCAAGCTCAGAGAGGCAAAGCAACTTTCCCAGACTCACACAGCTCACTGGAGGCAGAACTAAGTTTTGTGAGTGTCACTTCTGGGAGGGTCTGTGCACCTGGGAGCCTCCTCCCAGGCCTGTCCTGATGCCTGGCCCACATCTGGGCAGGACACGCATGCCTGCCCAGGAGATCCATCTTTTCATCCTCCTCCCAGGCCTATCAATTTCAGGGGCCACCTAGCCTCTCTGAGCCTCAACTTTCTTCTCTGTGAGGTGGAGCTGATAGTGGCAGGGGCCTTTGGGTGGCTTTGGGCTGGGAGTACAGGGAGTGTGGGCCAGGCCAGCTCAGGACTGGCTTTGGGCAACATGGAAGGACACGAAGGTCCCGGACCCAGGTGGCCTCCTGGTGAGGGTGGGAAGCTTTAGTGGCTCCTGAAGTCTGGGAACAACCACGTGATCTTTAATGGGCAAAATTGAGTTTTCTGCTGTCAAAGCAAATGCAGATTGGTGTGATCCATTATTTTTCAGCTGCGGAGAAATAGAATCATTACAGTTGTCCTACCTGCTACACTTTGCATAGAGTTTGGGCAAATGATTTCTGTGTTCCCCGGCTCCCTGTGGGAAATGGGAGGGGTTGTCCACAGGCTGGTTGGTATGTGGATTCCTGTGTTGAATTCACATACATGTGGACCTAAGATGCAGACCGCTGGCCCAAGGGTCAGGAGGCTCCGTGGCCGTGGGTTTACTGTCCAGGGAACTTTCCTGGTAGAGATGGAGTTCCTGGAAGGTGGGCCCAGGGCCTCCTGGGGGAGAGATTGGTGGATGGAAGGAGACCCAGAGCGAGGGGTGAGGCCTGGCGGAAGGAAAGAACCCTGGCCGGCTGAGGACCAGCGTGAGGATGGATCTCGGGACCAGGAACGGTAGAAGCGTTGAGACAGGAAGGGTGGTGGTCGGGCAGGGCAGGCACAGTCCCTGAGGGGCAGTCGGGCTGGAAAGCCCCTTCACACCTCTAAAAATACAAAGCCCCATTTTCAGCCTGGAGCCTAGTGTGTGCAGTGTTTGTCCATTTGTGTGTGTTCCAAAACATGTGCCCATCGTCCACTCTGGGGCGTGACTGTGGTGGGGGGATGTGGCCCTGCTGGCCGCCACTGCACAGAGCCAGACTCAGAGAGCCAGCCCGGCAGCTGGGAGCTGTCTTCGGGCGGAGGTGAGGACCTGGGCTGGGTGGTGTCGTTAGGGACGGGGAATTTCAGGGCACTCCATACAAAACCACAGGAGGGTTGTCAGGGTTGAGCCCCGCTGTAGTCAGGCAGGGGAGGGACATCATAAAAAGTGCATTTCACTCTGCTGGTTACAAGAAGGTGGGGGTGGTGGTGGGTTCTGGTTGTAGGAGACAAGACTGTTGAGGGCTGTTTCTGCCACGTAGAAAAATCCGTCTATGCAGGTCTTCTGTTCTGGTTTTGGTCCCATATGAATTACATATCATCATTACAGACATTTTAGAAAAAATATGGGTGTAGAAAGATGAGAGTATTCACCTATAATGACACCCGCCAGATGTAACTAGTAACACTTGGTGCATTTCCTTTGAGAATCTGTGTCTAAGTGTGTGAATGTGTGGATAGCTGTGTCCACTGTATACTGTTTGTATTGTCCCACTTGTTCATTAAAATGTAAATCTTTCACTTTGGACTGAAAATCCCACCATTCATCCTTTTGTCCAAACAAGAACATCTTAATTTATTAGGGGAGATTCTCATTGGCGAGTGTAATGTTATACTTGGGACTGAGACCTGTTTCTTTCTGAGTGTGTCACTGAGAAGCAACTGGCCCATGAAAATTACTGGCACTTACACGAGTACTTGCATCTTCACAATGTACTTAGTGGGCTTAGGCATCTGTTGTGGGTTTCCTAAAACCCTCTTCACATGGCTCTATTGCTCACACTAGTGCTGTAAGGTCAGTGGGGTTTGTTGCCTGTGACTTAGCAGTGTGGCTACAGGGTTACCATCCTGCACGGGACCCCTGGGCACTCCAGAGCAGTCAGGATGCCTTCCTTGGCCAGGAGAGGAGTCGAGGAAGCCCAGTGACCCCCCAGAATATGGCTCTGGGAATCAAAACCTCAGGCAGTGGGGTCTTCCAAATGCCTCTGTTATTAATGATGGAAATAATCCAACTACTGGATTATTTGTACATTACGAGCACGTTCAAAACCATACTGCTGACTCCTAACTAAAAACCTGGAGAATGGGGATAGGTTTTGGCTGTATTACATATTCTTAGGTTGCTTTAGGAGAACAGAGGCCTCACATTACTGGAGTCCAATGTCCAGGTGAGAGCAGCATGACTAAGAATTTTGTATCTTTTCCTTTTACTTCCCTCTTATTTTAGAATCTTAACCCATGACAGATTAAATCTCTGTACTTAATTTGTCTAAAAGAGTGAGTTTTCTTAGATTGCCACCAGATGTCAGTAAAGTCCCTCTTAAAATAAATACGCGTTGGGCAGGTTGATGTTTGAAAAGGCAGTGGGGACGGCTAGAAGTTGATACTCGGATGGGTTCTGGGGAAGGCTGGGGTTCTGTGTTTGTATGCTGCAGATCTGGTCCCCGGGATCCTGGGTGAGCCTGTAATTTTAAAAGCTTCCTTGGCATGAATTGCAACTCTTTGGCTGGCTCACCTGACTGTGCAGGAAGCACAGTGGTGGGAGGTTGGGAGTGGGACGTGGGGGGATTTGGTGAGGATGGCTCCCAACCCTGGGCCCTTAGAGCCTCCGCTGATGGGGAGCCTGTGCCCTTTAAGTGTGGGACTTGGTACTGGCGGGAAAGGCAGTGGTTCTGCCTTAGGTGATGATAATGTTATTACAACTGTAGAAAGCATGTAGAGTCCTTACCGGAGAGCCTGCCAGGATTCTTATGCATAGATGGAGGCAACTGGGAGGGAGACGAAAGGGTTGATGCCAGTGGAGGAGGCAGATGAACTCACAGACACGGCACCACGGTTTGCCACCTTAGAAACAGTGAGTGACTCCGGACTGTTCTTTACTGCTTACAAAGCCTAAAAAGCCAAGGCTGCCCCACTAACATTTCCCAAAAGGGATGCTCACATGCCATGATTCCAGTTGTTTTACAGAAAGTTTATTGTAGGTTATGGTTAAAAAAACAAAACAAAACAAAATACTTCCTTGTCATTTTCTGAAAAACGGTCTTCCCTTTTCTTTCAAATAATTTATTTATTTATCTATTTATTTATTTATTTATTTATTTATTTAGTTTATTGGTTTTGACAGAGAGAGAGAGAGAGAGAGATACAGAGACAGAGAGAGAACTGAACTGGGGGTACTCTCCAGTTCAGCACATGGTTCCACACAGGCTGGGGCCAGGATTCGATTCTCAGTCCCCGGAGCTGCAAAGTGAACGCTCAACCCACTGAGCCATCCCAGCTTCCCTGGCTTCCCTTTTCTTACTGCATTTATTTTATTTTCATTATTGAAATTTTACATAAGGAAAATCACTGGAGTAAAAATTTCTTCCTTCTAGAGATAACCACTTTTGTGGACTATGTTTTAAGATGTTTTCTATGTTCATAACACTTAAGAAACAGTGGTATACTTGCCAGTCTTTAAAAATATATAGTGATAATGATTTGCAATGAGAAAATTAAGCAAATGTCACAAAAGATTTCTTGTTTTTCATAAGAAGTAAATGGAAGTATATTTATTTGTATTTTTATTTTTGACAGAGAGAGAGAGGGAGAGATACAGAGACAGAGACAGAGAGAAGGGGGAGGGCCCAGAACAGTCTCCACAGTTGCACATCATTGGTTTTTCCACATAGTTTCATTCCACAGGTGGGCGCGGGGCTGCACAGGGCAGGAACTGGGTTGGGGTCTCACCCTGGTGAGAACTGAACTGGCGGAGCTCCCCAGTTCAGCATATGGGTCCGCACAGGCTGGGGCTGGGATTCAATCCTTGGTCCCCAGGGCTGCAAAGTGAGCACTTAACCCACTGAGCCATCCTGGCTTCCCCAAGTATATTTAAATAGTATATAACCAAATAGTCTGGCAATTCCTCAAATGATTAAACATAGAGTTACCATATGAGACATCAGTTCCACTCCTAGGTATATTCTGAAGAGAAATGAAAATGTATGTTCACACAAAAACTTGTATGGGAATGTTTATAGCAGCATTATTCACACTTGCCTAAATATGAGAACAACCCAAGTGTTCAATTGATGAATGGATAAACAAATGTGGTGTGTCCATGCAATGGAATATTATTTGGCTGGAGAAAGGAGTGGAGCACTAATAAATGCTACAATGTGGGTGAACCATGAACACATTCTGCTAAGTGTAACAAACCAGTCATAAAAGACCCCATATAAGATTCAATTTATATAAAATTTCAAGAGTAGAGAAATCTATAGAGACAGAAAATAGATCAGTGATTGCTTAGGCCTTGGAGAGTAGGGGCAGGCAAGGGTATAGAAGGTGATAATTAAAGGGCAGGATGATGAAACTATTCTAAATATGGCTGTGGCAATATATTTACGTATATCTGTAAATGTGATAAAAATGATTGAATTGTGTAATTTAAATGGGTGAATTATACAGTATGTGAATTATATCTTAATAGAGTTGTTAAAAAGAAACATATGGAACCATCAATTTGAAAACCTGAAAGGATCTTGGAGACTTTAGAATGGAGAACTTCTGCATTTGACCATGTAATGGTCAGATAGCCTGAAAGCTCCCATTAGCGAATGAAGGGATTTATGTATGTTTTGGAAAAGATGAATTTTTTGATGCATCACTTTAGTGGAATTTGAACAAATAATGTAATAACACAAGTGAAGACAATGCTTAAGATCAAAAGTGAAGAGAATATGGATGCTACATATCATCGTCCATCTGCCATCTATGGCCCATGCCGCCTACTCATCCGTCCATCTACCACCTCCATTCTTTACCATCGTACTTCTCCCTAATCCTACGTGACTGGTGTTTGACACCTCCTTTCTCTGGCTCCCCACTCCCTGGCTGCTCTTTTACAGCATTATTATTGGTAGCGACCAATAATAGAAACCTCTGAAAACCTTGGCATCAGAATGGGACCAACTGGGAGATGAGCCGGCATATTGCTTTTCCAGCTGAACATGCAGAACAGTGGTCATAGGAAAGGCTTTGGGGGTCACACCCAGGGCAGGACTGTGTGAGCTCCATGTCAGGAAGCCGGGAGCTGGCTTCACACACACAGTCACCGCATGTGACTCCAAGGAGTGCTGCTTCTGTAGGTGGGCCTGGACGACAGAGGTCTATAGTCACAGCCACCAGAGAAGAGGGCCAGGCTGGGCTCACTTCAGCAGGGTCAGGCTGCCCTTCCCAGCTGAGCAAACACCCACGGGGGACGGTGCTGGCTCCGAAAGGCCCAGGAGGACGCAGGGTGAATTCAATGGCATGCTATTAAACACGAGGCCACACTAATCTAGGGTTACTCTTCTGCACACCTGAATGGCATCTGGAAATAGAGAAGGTGAGTGTGAGGAGCAATGCTCTCAGGTTGCTTTTAAACCTTTGTTGGCCTAGGGTTTCAGGTGCAGACCTGAAAACTGATTAGAATGAGTAGTGGTGGGAATGGGAAGCAATGAATTCTATTTCATTAACATTGTCCAGTGTAACTGTTTTATGCCAGCCTAACGTAATAAAGACGAAGGAGACTTTGCAAGTGACCTCACCCTGGGAGGCCGGTTTCCTCATGTCACAGTTAAGCCTTTACATGTTTCGAATCCTGGCTTTCCAGGCCCACATCAGTATGACTTACTGCTTATGTGCAGACTTATTTTAGATTTTTCCTTTGTTTAAATGCCTGCAAATTTAAGTACTGAAAAAATATTTATTATAAGCCTAGACTTTTTTCCTAAAGGCTTGAAATATCCTTCCTAAAATTTCACGCCTCATATAGTTTTATCATCTTATTGGGGTCAATCAAATATTATCATAGAAAATTGTAAATACTTTAAATTTTCAGATGTGTTTCTTGTAACACCTTGACTTGGAACACACTGGTTCTCTGGGAGGTTACAATGGGGAATCCTAATTCAGCTTAGAAGGCCCCTTAACATGGTGGCAGGGCTGGTACTAGAAGGAGGAACAGGTTCCAGGGGGAGCCACGAGTGCTCAGAGCCATGCCCACCACTCATCAAATGACCCAAGACAAATTTCATAACGTCACAGACTCATTGATTTGCTCATTGGCAAAAGGGGATAATATCATCATAAATATTAGCAGTTAATTAGTAATGGACCAGCATTAGGAAATTATAAGACTCAGGATGTGACTGTGACTCTTGAACTCTTGTTGCCCCGTATGCATAGAAGCAACACAGTTCTGGGTGTGAGAGAGTCTGAGCCCGTTGTCCCCTTTAAGGGAAGAAACTGCCATTTGATGCAGAATGAGGGATGGAAGCGGTGGAAGGGTGCTTCTGAGCGCCACCTCACAGTAGTGCGATGAATCTCTTACGTACATTCCATCAAACGCAAAACGAAGCATAGTCCCAAAGCACTTGTCCTTTAGTTGGATCTTGTGTCAGCTGGCTCGGACTGCCATGACAACATGCCACAGACTGGGCACCGTAAGCAACAGACATTCATTTCTTATGGCTTTGGATTCTGGAAGTCCAAGGGTTCTGGCTTGGTGGGTTCTGGTGAGGATGCCCTTCCAGGCTCACAGATGGCCACCCTGTCTCTCACTGTGTCTTCACATGGTGGAGAGAGTGAGCTCTTTGGTATCTCTTCATATAGAAGCGATAACCCGGGGAAGCCGGGATGGCTCAGTGGGTTGAGTGCTCACTTTGCAGCGCTGGGGACCGGGGATCGAGTCCCGGCCCCGGTCCGTGCGGAACCATGTGCTGGGCTGGGAGCTCCCCCAGTTCAGTTCTCTCTCTCTCTCTCTCTGTCAAAAATAAAAATAAATAAGTAAAAAATATATTAAAAAAAAAAAAAAAAAAAAAGAAGCGATAACCCACCCCACCATGGGGACCCCACCCACATGACATCATCTAAACCTAACCGCCTCCTAAAGGCCCCACCTGCAAATGCCATCACACTGGGAGTTAGAGCTTCAACTAACGGATCTGCAGGGCACGCTTCAGGCCACAGCAGACATCCCAGAGTCCAGAGCTGCTCTGACACCACATGGGGAAGGGCAGGCAGAGACCTGAAGGGGGCTGGCTCGGCAGCTTTGCGTTTTGTAGTCAGAACAGCTCTTGCCCGTTAGAGGAAGATTGCCATGTCCAGATGCAAAATGCTCAGCACGCAGTACGAGCTCAACTTGAAAAGCACCACTAGTTCACCACAGAACTGGGCCACTTGGAGGCAACCTGTGCCTCACGAGAAAGTTACAACGACACAATTTGTGTTCTTTTTTTCACACTCAGCCTTTGAAACCAGGTGTATTACACACCCAGCACATCTCGGTTTGGACTGGCCATACCTCATGTGCTTCACAGCCCGGTGGTGCTGGTGGCTGCTATACAGCTCCGGAGTTCCAATCTTGACCTAGCTCCTAATGGCTCACATGACTTCATGAGGGTTCTTGATTCAATGAGGCTCTGGGATGATTAAATCGTTGTCCACTCCCGTACTTCTAAGTTCTGTTAGTGGACAGACCCCACCCCACGGTCAATGGACAGGACTCATATCGACAGGGTGACACGTATCTAGAGACATTTCTTTAAGAAGCACTATGGTGGTCACAAAGAAGTGATGAACATAGTCCCCACTCTAGGAGTTCAGGATTTCATTGAGAAGGTGATAGAGCTAAAAGTGTGTAAAGAGGTCAGGGATTTCTTCTGTCCCCAAACTGGAGGTGGGGAGTGGGAAAGCCTCAAAAGAGATGAAGAAAGAGAGGCAGTGTCTTGTGGAGGCCTGGTCAGCCCCTTATGTCACTGGTCACCTGTTCAGCAACTGTTAAGGTCAGCTCCTGAGACCAGAGGCCTTGCTCCTTGCCCCTGCCCAGGTCCAGCGAGCAAACTGCTGGGACACACTGTATTCCATCCATCCAGAGACCAGCATGTAGCCGCACTCCATCCGTGCCCAAGAGTTAGGGCCTGGAACTTAAAAGGTACCCAGTAAACACTGCTGAATGAAAGCACCTTCCGTACAGCACCTGCTTCGTGGGAGTGGGTGCACGGGGTCCAACAACACTGGGATTGCTTCTTTCCTCCCGCAGCTCAGACAGAAAGCCCTTCCCGCTCAGGGTCAGCTTCATTTGTGAAAAATTCTGCAATCTGCTCAGACAGCACTGCGTTTCCTACTCTCCTCTTTCCTCCCAAATGCTGAGAATTGCAGCTCCCTTGCTTCCTGCCTCAAGTCCTCAGGGCATGTCTTCTGATTGTTGTTGTGATATGGAAACTCTTCTGCCTGGACCAGGCTGCCCAGTGCTGTTTACTGGCCTGAGAGGCAGGCAGCCTTCGTCTCATAGGAGCGAGTCCAGCCCTTTCTTAGGGGCCCTGTCGCTCCTCGGGCTGTGTCCGCTGAGCTGGAGATCTAGTCACAGGTCGCAGAGTGAATGGGGCTGTTTGCCAAGATGAGTCCTGCAGGGCTAGCGGGGTATTTTTTCCTGAGCTATTGTCTTATCAGATTACCACCTGCCGTTTTATCATGCTGCAGGCAATTTCCATGGTCAGCTGGTAAGTGATAGGTAAGCTTATTAATTGAATTCTTGGGACAAACTCCCAACTTTCCATGGATCCCAATTTGGGAGCGACAGGACTAAATAAATGGCCACTCAGCATTATTTTTCTGTTTTTGGAGCCCAGTGGAGAAAAAGACGGAGGAGTGTTCACAGGGCTCTAGCTCCAGAACACAGATCTAACCACGGAGAGCATGAGACTCCTCGCCGGGCACTGGGCACCTGTGGGGCAGCTGCGGCCTGAAGGACAAACAGGCCGACGGCACAGTCACCTACTGCAGTGTCTCTGAATTCTCAGGACATATTTTTGAGGACCTACGATGTGCTTGGGTGTACTTCTCTGCAATGTGAGTGTGTTCAAGTTTATGTCCTTTTGTAAATCAAATTATCATTTAAATTTACCATTTACAAAAAAGCACCAGTAATAATTCCTTCTGTGTAACAAAAACTCATCTCCTAATCATCTGACTTGAAAATTTACGTTTTTAAGAGGTTGGGTATTCATTTCAATATCAGCTCCTCCCAGGCCCCGTGGACATCCCAACAGAAGTTGTTGTTCTCAGAATCTAAACATAAATACATAATAATGCCATGCCTTGAAGCATCAGGGAACAATGGAGTTAGGAAGTAAAGCAGGTTTTCATAGAAAATGAACTCATCTTTATTACTCATGGTATTTCTTACTACAAGTTAACTATTTAAAATGATGGCTTAATAGGCACTACCTGAAATCGGAGTGAGATAATGAGTACAAAATGCTTCTGCATTGCCTGACTGCTTGGTGCTGAAATTAGTAAATGTAGTATCATAGGAAAGTGACTTTTTTAAAAATTTACCCACAGCTTAAGATCTGTGAGACTCCGTTTTTTCATCAGTGAGATACAACGTTAATAGCTATCAGGGAACTCTGGGAAAATTTGGTGACCAACACACATAGCACTTCAAACCTGTGGAGCAGCTACTATGTGCCAGGTGCCATCTGTGGTGTTTGGGGTACTGCGATGAACAAGTGGAGTGAATCATGAGACAGTAAGAATGCTTTCACAGACCTTTGTGAGGGATTTGCATTTCTATTCTATTATAATCTGGCTCCTTTTCTCAGACCATGCCTCTACCCTATCCCATTGGTCCTGACCATGGGAGTAGTGCCTTTTTATTTATTTATTTATTTATTTATTTATTTATTTTGTATTGTTTTTGACACAGAAAGCAAGACAGAGAGAGACAGACAGAAGGGTGAGAGTCCAGAGCAGTCTCCACAGTTGTACATTAGTTTTTGCTATAGTTTTATTCGGGGCCAAGCAGGGCAGAAACTGGGCTGGGGGCCCCTCACATGGGAAGCATGCCTGGGGTGGGAGCCAAACCAGGGGCCTCCCACATGGGAAGCTCGGCTCAGTGAGAACAGAACTGGGGGCACACCCCAGTTCAGCATATGGGTCTGCACAGGCCAGGGCCGGGATTTGATCCTAGGACCCTGGGGCTGCAAGATGAGTGCTCAACCTACTGAGCCATCCCAGCATCCCCTGGGACTAGTGCCTTAACATGGTCTGATTGGAAAGGTGATGGGATCAGCTGACAAACACACCTAGTACCTTGCATTTATGGAAAATGACTTTATTAGTAAAGGCAGCATTTCAAGGTGCTTTCTGCCTTACCTCACTGATCCTGCTCTTAATAGCCCTGATTTTTATTTGAGGTATCTATGCCAGAGCAGAGACGAGCAGGAGAAAAGCAGGACTGTGGTAGCATTTGATAGTCCATGTTTTTGTCCTGCATGAGATGTGTTCAGTGACAGCAGTACCCAGCCTCAACTGACCACACAGTGTGGTTTTTAATAAAAGAATGGTTATTGTATATTAGAATACTGGCTGGGGCCCAAGTATAGTAGCAGGTATTTAGCTTTTATATACAGGATAAAAATTTTAAAAATTATTAAATTAGAAAATTAGAGACCATATATTCTGACTTCATATTTGCCTATTAAAATTTTGTAGTATAGCTTGTTTTGAAGCTTTTAGTATAATAAAAACAGTTAAAAGAAAGGCCACATATATGTAATATTTTCCTCCCTCCCTCCCTCCTTCCTCCCTTTCTAATGTGCTTTCTATAGGAGGAAATAAAACTTTTTTTTTTAAACTTCTTGGATTCTATATGCTTAACTCTTTAAACTTTGCATTCATGTACATTTTTTTTATATTTCATTTCTGTGACAGCCAAATTACATGCCTTTAATTGAATTAACACAAATTAGACCTGAAAGGAAATGAGGAATGAAAATTTGGGATGTTTCTTGAAAGCTTTCTTATTGCCAAGGCACTCTGAAAAAAATCTCTCTTCCTTGGGAATGACACCAATTAGAGGCGTATTAGAGTTAATACCTGGAACGTCTTTCCATAGCAAGGGTGATTCATAACTGCTTCCAATCCTATTATTGCAGAATTTAAATGTCAAGCATTTAAAAGCATGACTGGTTTTGGGGTGGATCCCTGCACTGGGAAGATTACCTGTTCCTGGTTAGCTCCTTTCCCTGTGCATCAGGATGGAGTCGCTGGTGAGCTGGGAGTTCACCAGTATTTGACATTTATCAAGGAGCTTTGCCTGTCAACACACATTAGGAGAAAGTGTGGGAATGATCAACTCAGAGGCTCTCAGGAGTGGAAGAATCTTCCAGGATGTCTGTTCAAACTGTCCCCTCCCAACTCCTAGTTCTTTGCTTAAAGCAAGCTTGTCCCACCCATGGCCCATGGGCTATAGGTAGCCTGGGATAGCTTTGAGTGTGGCCCAACACAAATTTGTCAACTTTCTTAAAACATTATGAGATTTTTTGTGATTTTTTTTTTTATTTTTAGCTCATCAGCTATCATAGTGTTAGTGTATTGTATGTGTGGTCCAAGATAATTCTTCCAATGTGGCCCAGGGAAGCCAAAAGGCTGGACACCCTTGGCTTAAAGTCTTCAACCTGCTTGCAAGTGGCTGTTTGAACATCTCCAGTGGGTATTCTCTTTACCTCCTGAGAGAGCCCTGGCCCTCTTTCAGCAGCTGAATCTATACATAAATGACTCTTTATGAAGCAGGACTCCACCTCCCGTGGCCCCACCAGGTGGGTCTTGGCCCCACCTGAAAGGCTTTGGTCCTGCTTTCACATTTGCGGGCCTCTGAGTATTCACAGGCAGCCAGCCTTTCCGTCTCTTTCAGCTGTTGCTCCTGTGTTATGGATTCCTGCCCCTTTAGCGGGGCTGTCTCATTTCTCTAACTATGATGACTTCTTAAAGATTCTGGTCTCTAAGGTGGGTCCTTAGGCCAGCAGTGTCTGTAGCACCTGGAAACTTCTTAGCGATGCAAATTGTGATCTGTTTTAGCAAGCTTTCTGGGTGCTTTTGACACTTCCCAATGCTTAGGAATCAGCAGTCTAGTTTCCTAACTGGCCTGATGCAAATGTGTCCCAGGAGGCCTGGAATTCTGCCCTCCTCTGGCTGCAGCTTGAGGGTTGGGGAGGACCCTGGCTCCCACCTGCACAGTGCCTTCCCCCCATGTGCAGGGGAGTCATTATTCCCTGTGTGAGCCTTCACGTGGAAATGCCCTGCATGTGCAGGTCTCTTACAGGGCTGATATTAGACAAGCCCACCAGCGCCCGCGGGCTTCTGTTGACAGCTGCCTGCTGTCTGGGTGGTGTCTGCCCTGAGCTCCGCTGTCTCCGTGCCTGCTGGTCCTCAGTGGCACCCTGGAGCTCCTCCACCCACTCCTACCCAGCACTGACTCAGGCGGCACCCTGCCAGGGGTGACCAGACCTCAAGAAACAAGGAGTACTTGGTGTAACTTCCCTGCCAGTAGAGGCCGTGTGACCTGAGGAGAACCTGTCTCTACCCTTAAGTGTCAAGAGAAGGTGAATCCAGTTCCCTATGACTGGAGTTGCTGCTCTTTCTGCAATTTCTGAACTATTGGGGCAGCCACAAAATTGTTCCTGTGGACAGGTAGTGACTGGTGTCAGCTGGCAACTGGGGATTGTTTTATGGGGCACCAGGTGGCAGTGGAGCCCCGCCCCAGAAGAACAGTGAGAGGAGCAGGGAGGCAGGGGGAGAAAGAGGAGGAAAGCTGAGGTGTCCGTGTGCACCTGCCCGGAAGCGGTACCTCCCCCAGAGCAGGTCCTGGACGGGGGCCAGGTGTGGCGGTTAGAGCTGGCACACCAGGGTGCACAGTGCAGGGTGAAAAGAGTATGGAAGTGGAACAATACAACTGTTCCCTTGGGGCACGCCTGCACGTCCTCTGTACACAGGGGGCCATTTTCACTATTAATCTCAGAGACAGTGCTCCACGCATCGGCTGACCAGAGGTGCCGTTCTATGTGCAATAGAAAACAGCGCTACGGTCCTGTTTCGAACGCAGATGATCAGCTTACCGACCCCTTGAATTTAGCTCAGTGAGGCAAGTTCTCACTAGCTGGACCATTTGAAACAGGACAGCACCGTTGTTTTCTGTTCCGTTTAAAACAGGACATCTGGGGGATGCCAGGATGGCTGAGGGTTCAGTACAGGCCCAGGGACTGAGGATCCGATCCCGGACGCTGAGGACCCACATGCTGAACTGGGGCATGGCCCCAGCTGTGTTCTTGCCGGGGCAAGTTTCCCATCATGTGGGAGGCCCCTGGGTTCAGCTCTCGCCCCAGGCGTGCTTCCTATGCGGGGGACCCCAGTCCCAGTTGCTGCCCTGCGCTGCCCTGCACCCGCCTGTGGAGAGAACCTATATGGAAAACTAATGACATACAACTATGGAGACTGCTCTGGGCCCTCCCCTTTCTCTCTGTCTGTCTGTCTTTTTCTGTCAAAAACAATAAAAATGAATCTTTGAAACGGGACATCTGGTCAGCCAATCCACGAGGCTTGCTTCCCACTGCAGAGGACTGGCTGGCTATAAGCAGGTAGCGGTGATGCCTTCCTTGGCAAGGTTGGAATTACTGTTCAGTTCCATTGGAAAATTCTCTCTCTCTCTCTTTTTTTTTTTTGAAGGGTCCAAGGATTGAATGGAATCAGGGATTGTGGGGGCTTGAGGGGAGAGGAAAGCTTAAAAATTTGGGGTTGGGGTGAAAGTTGTTTTATCCAAAGATGAGTGGGCTAAATGCCGGGGTACAACCAGTGAGCCATGCCTGAGGCAGATCAGAGGTTTTCTAATATTGTAGGTCTGACAAGGGGTACCTAAAGTTGCCCAAGTAGTGATTTCATAGGCAATTCCTATAAAATGACATAGAAATGAGGAAATCTAAGTTCATAATGAAGAAGAATACATTTATTTTTCTTCCTCTTGTTCTCTAGAGGATACACTGGGTAAGTGGTCTCTTTTTATGCATCAAAAGGTACCAAAGCAACCGATGGGTTTTCACTCTTACCTGATATTCAGACACACCATCAGCCTGCTGAAAAATCTTATCCACATGCATGGTAGCAAACAGAATCGTAACCACTGCATAAGCGGATGGGGGTGGCCATCTATATAACTGGGACTTGAGGACACACCCACCAGAACATAGTCTGAAAGATGTCCCTTGTATTATAGTCTGTACAACTATGTTGACTGAATGTGATGACGGCTCTAGCCATCCCACAGCTCTGTGATCTGACCGTCCTACCTGCTACACTGGGCAGAAACCAGGCCTCCTACCATTGCCTCACCTCTTCGTGTGTATCTCTGACGTCTTTAGGAAAACCTCCTTCACTGTCTTCTCTCTTCCCTCAATACCAGGCAACATTAACCCCGCCCTTCTACTGTCCCTTGGGAATTTGCTAGAATGTGGATCATAGTGGGTTGTGCTACCTACTCCATGTCCCAGGGCACCATGAATGCCTCGAAGGACAGATGGCCAAAGACCAGTGCCTGGCACATAAGCCAGTGCCCACGGAAAGAGTGAGACCAATGGCTGGAGGTGCACCATTTGACTCGTCCTGGGAGAGCCAGACCCGGGGACATCTGATTCAGTTACGCTTCTGCTGCTCTCACACTTGGCAATGGAAGGATGCCTTTTGCCAAAGTCTCCACTGTGCAAAACAGAGAGGGGGTTGACCACAGCTGCCTTCTCCTGTACTTTCTCCCAAAGAGGGCTGCACTCACTGTGGGATGCAGGAAAATAAGCTGCCCTGCCTCTTGCTTGCAAGAGCATGGTTCCAAGTGCCAGAGCAGATGCACTGAAGAATGAGTGCAAGCCTCAGCAGGGCAGCTGGACCAGGTGATTTTTCATTTGGTGGAGGGAACTGTCAAAACTCATGGTCCTGGGAGAGTGTCTTTCTCATTGTCACGGGTGAGATAAACTCCCCTAAATGCTGTCACAGCCAAGCTGCCAATTCCACATTTGCATTTAGTAGTTTAGTTACAAATTAAACACATTGCCAGCATGCTTTATTTTGGTTTGGGAAGGTAAAGTGTAGTAATTATATTGGGACACAGAAATGCATACTTAAATTTGAAGTAAAACACATTGCCAAGTCTAGAATCTGTCACTTAGGGATGATTTTTATGTGTGCATTACACCAAAGGAGGTGTATTTGCAAACTGATACTGTCTTTCTTAAGGTGAAGATGCTGAAATTAACCAGCATATTGTTGATGGGAAGTTTTCCCGGAGCCTCTGAAGGATTGTAGGGAAATTTAACACCATAATTAAACGTTGAAAATTGTAGAAGTTTCTCCAGGCCTAGGGATGTTATCAAGTGTCACCAAGTGTGCACCAGAGGAAATGCAGTCTGTGTGAGGGCTCTGCATTCACTCTGACAGTCGATACTGGGACAAAGAGGCCCCAAGCTGGGCTTTGTCTAGTTACCGTTCAATAAAAGTACATCGCTTGAAGAAGCAAGTGCAGCTCCCAGTTTTGAGTACTTGATATATAAAGATATTAAACTCCTCATCAGAACTCAGTGCATACTTTTTTTTTAAGAGACAGGCAAGGTAATTGGAAAGGCTTGGCCAGTGTCCGTCGTGCTGTAGCAGCATAAATCTCTAGGGGGGTGATGGGCATACAATGGTTCCACTTCTCCACTATCACGGTGGTCCATGTCTGAACTATTTATTAACTAAAATGTGAATGGGCAAATGAAGGGCCAATTTATATGTAACACAGGGAGATGTATTACAACTGCCTTAAACATCGATTTCCTTCCTTCGTTTATTCTTGTTTGGGATATAGACACAGAGAACTGCAATAATGTGGGGGTGTCCTTATCAGATCTTGGATATTTCCCCAGACTGTCTGCAACCATTAACCTTGCATATTATCTGACTTTAGTGATTAGTACACGGCACATAAAACCGTATTGATAGCCAGTCTTGGGTGAGAATGGTGAGCTGAGTTATCGGGGGCTGGATTTTGCTGACTTTGTGATACAAATGATAGTATTATGCCGGTGCTGTGGAATTGCTAATTTGTCATTTCTTTCATGGTGTCATCCGAGATGTGGTGCTAATGAATGAAACTTGTAATTGTGTGGTGCAGCTTTCCCGGGGCTGTGCTATGAGGAGAAAGGTCTCGTGATGCGCTCTGTTACCAATTCCCCCCCTTTTGGATCTGTGCTGGGATAGTCACAAATGCCGTTTCTCATAAACACCAGTGCTACCGTGGTTTCAGTTTCTAATGCTAACATCATTCATCCTGCTTTATTTGCTATTTCCATCAGGCAAACTGGCGGATTTACATCTTGCTCGTGTATACTCAGTTTCAAAGGCTCCCTGCCCTGCTGACAGTCTGACAGTTGGCTTCACATGGGGTCCTTCCTATCCAGGAGCAACTCGGGTCTCCAGACAGCCTTAAAAGTGGGGTCCATAAAAGAGAGCTCCCCACAAATGACACATTCTCTAAGTGACAAATGGACTCATCAATCTCATGGTGTAGGATGGATGCTGACCCTGCATCATTATGATCAGGACCACATCCCCGCTCTGCATATGGCCTCCGTGAAGCCCATGCCAAACAGAATTATAGTGCTTTAAAAGTTGGGAAGAGTTGGAATGCTTATCTTGACCAGAAGAGGCTGAAGTCAATGAGCGCTTGATGGCCTAACTAGAACTGTATCAGTCTTTGGCCTTCTAGCCCAGAGCCTCCCCATTTCTGGATTGTCCGTAGGCTAGAGGTCGCAAGGTGACTGCTACAGACATCGTTCAAAGACTGGCTTTGTTCAGATGTTGCTGGAGTTGGTTAGCTGCTTCCTGTTAGGTGCCTATAATGTGTAGGAGCCACCAGTGAATGGCAGTGCATGAAATTATGGCAAGTGTCTCGGCTTGTCTCCACAGGCAGCAAGGGAGAGAAATCCTCCACGAGGAGACATTTTGTTCTAAGAAATTTTCAATTAAAATATGCATTAACTGTGCTTTGTAAGGTATTATTAAACTCTGAAGTGTAAACAATAGCAACATATAAAATAAATATAAATTGTCTAGGCATAGAATAATGCTTCTGAAAAAATAAACATTAATAATAGTTTAATATTTAAATTTTTGGCTTAGGAACCTACTTTGGGTTCTTCCCTTGAAGTCAGAAGCCTTCTGTGGACATGCGTGATGCCTCTGGGCTCTCTCTGCATTGCTTGCTTCACCTCCGGCCTCAATTGCATAGAACTCCTAAGCATGCCCTCCCTCATTCATCAGTCATTCAGCGATGCTCACTGAACACCCACCCTGTGTCAAGCCCTGGAGGTGAAGTGGTAAACAGGACCAATACAATTCCCAACCTCAGGGAGCTTCCCAGTCTTGTAGGGACGGACACTGAACAGTAACTGTAAGTGTCTTGAAGCAGGACAGAGCTGCAGTATACAATGGGGGCACTGGCCTGAAAGGCAAGCAGGTGTGGCCAGAGAGAGGGCGTGAAGAACCCCTGAGGTTTGTTTCTTCTCAGCATGTCCTGCTTATGGGCCTCCTGGCCTCCCTTTCCAAGTCATTTCCAGGGGTTAATTGCATAGCAGGAAAGAAAAAACAAATACAATATTTGATCCTCATTTCAGTTTTGTTTGCTAGCATTCTAAAGTCTGTATATTCAATCTGTTCATATATGAGGGTAGGAACCCAAAACACCCAGAATTTATTTATAAAAATTGCATATTTTTTCTTATATATTTAAACTTCAGTCACCTTCAAAGTACTCTCAATATGTGATGCAATACACCTATTGAGATGCTTTTATCCACTGCTCAAAACAGTTTTTGAACTCTTTTACTTTGGTGCCTTTTAGTGCTTCTGCTGTCTTTTGTTTTACCTCTTTCACATCGGCAAAATGTTACCCTTTAAAAACTTTTTTCATCCAGCAACAACAAAAAAGTCAATTGGGTGAATAGGGAGGATGGGTTACGAGGGTCATGCCATTTTTGGTCAAAAACTGCTGAACACTTAGTGCGGTGTGAGCAGGTGCATTGTCATGTTGCACGTTGTTCATGTAAATCACCCATCATGAAATGGGCAAATGTGTTGAAAGAATCTCCAAATAAAATTCACTGAAGCCCAATGCAGCCTCTCACAGCAATAGCTGGTAGGTACAGTGATGCAGGTGGGCTCCTAGAACACTCACCTAGTGGGGGAAGCCTGTACTACAAGGGGCCCGCCCTCCAGAAGATCATTCCGAGTTTGTGTGTGTGTGTGTCTCCCCTCGTACATAATTGGCTTTTATCTTGGGACGTTAACTCTTGGAGTGGGTTATGAAAATCATTCTTGAGTGTCTAATAGAGATCCATACATTAATAAACCAAGCTTTACCATCTGTGAAACTTTACCATCAGCACGGTGTATACAGTGCTGGGAAGCAAGGCCTGGCACTCTTCACAGCAGATTTTCCAGGACAGTTCTTGTTGAAATTCCTCCTAAACAGTTTTTTACAGAAGTTTTCAAATATATGAAAAAGAAGATCACAGTATAATGAACCTGTGCTTATGTATCACCCAGTTACAATAATTAGCCATTTATGGCCAACCTTGTTTACCCATACCTCTTTCCACGTACCCCATTTTATGATTTTAAGATAAATCCAAGATGTCATATTTTTCACCTATAAGCATTTCAGTATACATTTTTTTAAATACAAAGAAAAAATTTAATATAATAGTAATAATGACATTGTCATACTTAAAAAGCTACTAATGTTCCCTTAATATCATCTAATATCCAACATTAAAATTTCCAGTAGTCTCATACTATCATTTTTAACAGTTTTTATTTGGATCAAGATCCAGGTAAGATTTTTAGATTGCAATTAAGCCTCTTCAATTTATAAATTTCTTCCAACATTGTGTTTTTTCCCTTTTGTAACTCATATGTTGAGGAAATCAAGTTGTTCTAAAATTTTCCCACAGCTTGGATTTTGTTGATTGCATCTCCATGGTGTGTTTAACTTGTTCTTCTATCCCCAGTATTTCCTTCAAATTGAAAATTAGATGCAAAGGATCTCAGTGAAGAATGTTGCTCTGCACAGAGGGCATTTGATGGTGTCTGGAGACATTTTTGTTTGTCACAACTGTTGGGGGACTTAGTGGCAGCTAGTGGGTAGAGGCATGGATGCTGTTCAATACCCTAAACTGCATAGGATAGTCTCCACCACAAGGAATTATCAACCCACAATGTAAGTAGTACTGAGACTGAGAAAGTTTGAAAGCTTTATCAGTTAGATTAAAACTTTTGACAAGACTGATAGATGATGATGCATTCTACCCTCAGTAGGTGCATACCATCTGGCTGCTTCTGTATTTGTGATGTTGCCATCATTCTTCCCAATGGTTGGCCCATTAGGGGTTACAAAGTGATGGCATTCTGAGTCTGTCAACCCTGTCTCATTTACTGGCTGGAATAATTCTATAAAGAGAAACCTCCTAACCCTTTGAAATGTTCTCTTAATTATATATTTTATCATTCAAGCTACATCTCCAAAGCTGGCTCTTATACTCAGAAGTGACATAATCCTTTATTGGATTATCTGTTCTCAATATTAGTCTAGAACTAGGGCCATCATAACTATAGGGACATGAGGCACTCTCTCTTTCCTTGCTTTCAAGGTAATTTCCAATAAAAATAAGGTGGTAAAGCCCACACAGTCAGTTGTGTAGTCATAAGTGTTTGACAGCATAAGATGATAATATTAAAATAGATATCCCTGGCAGCACAGGGTAATTATAGCATGGTTGTGCAATCATGGACGTGGACGTTTAAGAGGGAAGCATCTTTCCATCACCATATATTCGATAGAAAGAGAATTGACTCTGGGTGGTGAGCACACAATGCAACACATAGATGAGGTAATGTAGAATTGTACACCTAGAACCTACATAATTTTTACCAACCAATGCCACCCCAATAAAGTTAACAATTTATAAAAAATAAATGAAAGAGAAGCATCATTGTGGGCTAAACTAGGGAGGGGCAGGAAATGTTGGTATCTGGAGACCAGGGCTCTAAACCAGAGCCTGTTTAATTGAGCACAAGGATAGAGTACAGATTCTGGAATAGAACCTCTGGGTTAGAATCCTGTGTCATTGATGTCCTGGATGTGTGGCCTTAGCGGAATCACCTTACTTAACTGCTCTGTGCCTTATTCCTCATTGGTAAAATGGAGATAACACTCATATTGATGTCCTAGGGATTTTGAGGGTTTTCCATGACTTACGTATCCTTTGTAAAGCACTGTGCATGTTGTCTGAACATAGTAAAGAATGTCAGCTCTTATGATATGTGAACTGGGAGAGGTGAATGGAGTGCCTTTCAATTTTCTTTCTTGTTCTAGCATTCCATGATTCTGACCAGAGAAAGATCAGTAGAAGATGTGGAATTTGAGCTGAGCCCTCAAGCGTGGGTGAGGTTCAGGAAGCTAGAAAAAGTAAGGAATGCCTTGGATGGCTGAGAGGCCAGGCAGGGCAGGACGTCTCTAAGTGTCACCCAACGTGGCAACCTTTAGGATAGCACATGCCCAAGGATCACTGAAGGCACACCTGAGAGAGGCTCTCTCAGCAGTTTCTGCATAAGGTAAAGGCCTGGGATGTTTTGTTTGGGCTCTAAGGAGTGATTTTCTCTTTAAGCCCATTCCTGGTTTCTCTTTCTAGACTCAAAAGAAATCTTAGACTGTGACTTCTGGTCATCCATGCTAAAGGAATGAATTGTGATGTTGGCTCTCCCCAGACCACAGGCACATGCCTATGACATTCTCAGGGTACAAGGGCTGGCCCTGTCAGCATAGCATTTGCACAGGTGAGGCCTGGCCTTCACATTACCAAGTATTTTTCAGAAATCCATATGTCACTTAGGGGCACACAGGCACTGAGATTCTGTTATATTAGAACACATGGTTTTGGGAAAACAACTTCCTGATTTTCCATGTGCTATGAGCTAACCTCATTCACTTTGGGATGCAGTAGAGGCCCAAAGGTGGACTGACTTACCATTGTGGAGTAAGTAGTTAGTGTCAAAGCCTTTGCTTTAGTCTTCGAGTTCTGAGATGCTTTTATCAGCGTCACTCCAGAAACCTTATTTTTTTAAACTTATTTTCTTTCTTGACATCCTTTATTGCCAACAAAGTATCTGTATGGCCCTTTGCTTAAGAAGGCTCATCTCTTTTACAAATATGTGTTTTTCTGTCTCCCTCTTTCCCTAGCTGCATCAGGTGGGGCACTTAACAATGGGGGTACCTATTTTAGTCGGAGTAGGTACAAATGCAACATAGTTATTTTTAAGCTCTCTTCTCTTCCCTTCATTAGTCACTTACTTTCCTGTACCCACTCAGCTCCACATTTCTACTTGCCTAAACTCATTTGGTGTGTGATACACTTCCTTTTATTTTAACTCAATCCTCCAAGACAAGATTTTTTGAAGTGCAGGAGGTGTATAGTATAGTTTTTTTTCCAGAAAAAGTTAAAATTCACATATGATCATCATTCATTAATTTTCTTCTTAATAATACGTGTACTTTTACCAAAATACTCAATGCAGCATGTAAAGCAGGTAGAACAAAATGTGTACATGCATTCTCCACAATTCTCCATGAATGCTAATAGCTCCATGGAGGTTCTTGAGCTTGAGTAGATCTTATTTCCTCTACTACATTACAAGCTTCCTGAAGACCTGGCTTACCATGTGGACCTCAAAGGCAATAAGAGAGACACGTGTGAGCATTATACAGCCTTGTTTCACATGAGGGTTGTTCCTCTAAGTTAGGAGGCAGAGCACTGGTACTGTTGCATTGTGGGGGTTCATCTTCTGGAATTGTGTTCAGTTAACAAGCTCCAGAGAACTGAATTTCCTTCTTATGTAAGGCCCCACATGGCAGGGTTTGTGCTCATTGCCTCCTGAATCCTGACTTGATTTTGAAGGAACATGCTTTAATTTTATATTAGAATTGAAGATGATCAAAATTTATCTGATGGGAAGAACTGAATTTGAACTGTGGAATTAATTACAAATGGTTTATTAATACATATTAGATACAGATATTAGCTTGTAGAACTGCCCACATTTGACCACTTTTGACCTAGATCACGATGACTGGATCAATCTAATATCTGTAACTATCAAGCGATTATAGAGATTCACTCCAGTTAGGGTGAAGTTCTGTTTGCTACGACACTGCTCTCCTCACTCAGATGTGGAAAAAGCTTGAGCCAGGATTAGTTGGGTAATAACTGTCCCTGATAGAGGAGCTCCTGTTTCTTTGGTTTGTCCGCCTGATTCGATCCTTGGCTGACCATGTGTCAAGACACCCACCATAGGGCTCGTCCTGTTCTGGTTTGTGGGCTGGTGTGGTAACTACAGAGAGCTTTGGACTCCAGTTGGCCCGGGCACGACTTTCCAGGCAGCTGACCTGGCCAAAGCCGGCTCCCCCTGCTACTGACTGAGGGACAGTGGTCAGTCCTTAAAGCTCTAAGACTCCATTTCCTTCCAGGTAAAGGAGGGGCTGCTCTAAGCATAACATGAGGTTGAAATGGGGGACATGTTTTCCATGGCACCCGACACTTAGTTAGGACTCACTCATCATTGGCTGCTGTTATTTTCATCATGTGAGGACAGGAGTTTAAAAGTGGTAACAGGCAGCATTTATTACCTGTCCAAGGAAGGTGAAGAGAGCCCCAGCCCTGACTACCTACAGTGTGTAAGGCACTGTGCCAGGTGTTTTCAGACTCGTGATGTTATTTGTATGTTTTGCTAAGGAAATTGGGGCTCAGAGAGGTTGATGATAAAAACCACCAGTGATGATAATAGCAGCTGTATGATGTGTCACTCACAGTGAGCCAGACTCCATTCTCAACTTATTTCTCCAATAACGCTATGAGATAGTCACTGCCATTACCCCCATTTTTCAGATATGGAAGCCAGAACAGAGACCTTACAGGACTTGTCTCAGGTCGTCCACGTGATAAGTGGCAAAGTGACGCTCTGGACTCCGAATTAGCTGACTCTGAAACTAGTGCTATTACCTCACTGACCCACAACCACCACACTCTTCTCTTAGGCTATGTTTGTTCTGCTTGATGGCCCCCAAATCTGGGACACATCAGCCGTGGGGCTCTTTTAAATCTTTGGTGATGCACCTTATAAAACCCACGTGGAAGCGTTTGAATACCTCTGTGCTTAGGGCAGCAATTGGGGAAATGGCCACGTTTCTTCTTTGCTTTCGCTGACAAAAGGGTAAACGGGAGACTGACATCTCTGACAGCCATACCCTCCTACTCACCACCCAGAAAGCTTTCATTTAGGACCTTTCTTGTGTGTTTCCTGGCTCCCCCACCCCCTCCCCAGGCAGGATTTAAACAGTTAGATCATTGCTCTTACTTTTAATGAATTCCAACAAGGATTATTGAAGACTATGGCTAACTATAGAACGCCTTGCCAACCTAGAGACATTCAAATTCAAAGATTTAAAAAATATTACAGAGGTCGGTCGAAACAAAACACAGACGCAACAAACAGTGGTTTTGATTACAGGGCGTTGAGATTGGCATGGAATGTTGCCCCCTTCCTCTCTTTGCATGCTGAGGGCTGCAAATCTGCAGGGCCTATTTCCTGGAGGCCCACATAGCTGTTGGCCATCTGATCCCCGTGTCCATGAGCATGACGTCTCCCCTGTAGCACCATCTGCTCAGGGAGGTACCCACAATCTGGCATGTAGAAAGCCCTTGGCTTATCTGTCACATCTGTGTTGGGACCTCCACTGACTCCCTCCATCCCTGCTGCCTCCTTGAGGATCCCACTGGTGTTGTTCAAGTTCAGGGTAGCACCGTCTCTGACAGCTCAGAACTGCCCAGGCCCCCTGCTATTCAGCTGGTCCCCCCCCCCCCTGCCCCCACCTCCAGAAGTCCTCAATCAGAAGTCAAAGCCCTTCTTTAAAAACACAAAGGTGGCCACATTTTTCCTTCTCCCACGTGTCTCCTGCAAAAATTCAATTCAAACAAAATGAAAAAGCTCTTCAATTTTTTCCACTCAGTCTCCTGGCACCCCGGATTGCTGGAAGTTTTTTTTATTGTGTCAAAATACACATCATATAAAATGCATCATCGTAACCACTTTTGAGTGTGCAGCTCAGTGGCACTAAGCATATTCGCACTGCTGTGTTGCCGTCTCTGCCACCCATCTCCAGAATGCTCTCATCACCCTGAACTGAAAGGCCCCATTCGGCACCCACTCCTCAGTGCCCCTCCCCCAACCCCTGGCACCATCCTTGTCCTTTCTGTCTATATGCATTTGATGACTCTGGTCGCTCATGTGAGTGCAACCATACAGCATTCGTACTTTTGTGCTGGTTTGCTCCGTTCTATCTAATGTCCTCAGGGTTCACCCACGTTGTAGCACGTGTCAGAATTTCTTTCCTCTTTAAGGCGGAATGATATTCCATTGCATGAATAGGCCGCATTTTGCGGATCCATCATCTGTCAAAGGACACTCTGGTGTCTTGACTTTTGGCTGGTGTGAACATTGCTGCCATGAACGTGGGTGCACAAGTATCTGTTTGAGTCTCTGTTTCCGAGCTCTTGAAGGCAGCGCCTGCCCCTCCCCCATGCAGCATCCCACCAAGTGGCTCAACGTAAGCGTCTCCCTCTCCAGGGGCCTGTGGACACCCCCAGCAGCCCCTGTGCCCTTCCGTGAAGTTTCCATCACACTCTGCTCCTCTCCCTCACCACCTTACGTTCTCACTTGTTTAGCTTCACTGCTGAACTACAAGTCACTGAAAGATAGGATTAGGTTTGAACCTTTTGTGACCCCCAAAAATAAATAAATGTGTGTTGACTGAATTAATGAAGAGAGAACAGATACTACGGATGACTTAGTCATGACTACTCTTTCAGTTCATTAAAACCTTTAGTTTCACCCCATCCTACCTACCTTCATATCTATCCCTCTTTTCTCTTTGGAACCCCAACAACTATTATGCCTTTGTTTGGGAGTATTTGTTGGGGTTTTCATTTCCCCAACCACAGCTCCTTTCTGGAGATGCTGAAAACATTAACTGCCAGATTCCCACTGGTTGGGTGAGTGAGCCAGGGGTATGGGGATTCCATAGAGTGTGGGTCACTTGCCCTGGAATGATGACCATGCCTTTGAAGACATAAAAGTGCTTTTATTTTGGAACAGTAAAACATGAAACCATTCACAAAGGGAAACATATGGCAAAATAAATAATAGAAACTACTTTCCATTGACTTGTCAGGTCATTTGACCTGACCCCAAGTCTCAGTGGTCAGCCTTTTGGCTAACTGCTGATGGTACAAAGAGATTAGTTCCCAGTTGTGTGCTGATTTCCTTATTTGTCAATTTCCTTGGTTTTATGTTCTTGGATTTGCCATGGACCCACAACAAAAGCTTGGTTCATCAGGAAAATAGCACCTATTTGTCACTAGCCAAAACAGATACCGAGGAAAGAAGTAGTCACAGATCAGCATCTTTTGCAACAACAATCAACCCAGCCTAACAGATATTATTTTGACTAGTGTTCTGTTTCGTGGCTCTCATCCTTCTGCATATCTTGCAATTCCGTGCAAAAATAGTATCTGCTGCACCAAAGCTGTAAGAATATTGCCAAAGGGTATAAGAAATCTACCTCTGATGGTTAACAACTCTCACTCTCTGCACCACCTCCCACTTTCCACTCCCACCTCTCTATCCCTATTTTTAAACCACTGAAAGCAAATGGAGTGAACTATACTTTTCTTTCAGTGCATCTCTGGGTGGTAGCTAAGGTTACATATTAAATGACCTCCCTGGGTGCCAGTTTTGTAATAAACCATTTAGCAACTAGAAAGTCTGTATGTTTGTGCTGAGTAGTTATTTGTTTCACTGAGATTAAGGGACTCTGAACTTTCAGTGTGTGCTATTTATTGTATTCATCTGTGTTTAAAGGAAATCTACTGCTTTTCCCTTGATGGGAGTCTCTAGCTAACAGCACTTTAAAGAAGTGGAAAATGCTCAGTTATCACCCAATGTGAGCAGGATCAATAATGGTTTAGTAGAGTCTGATAATTGAAGAAGCTGTTATACACAAGAGCTTGTATCTTCTTGAGTGACTCTTATCAATCTATTGTCCATCATCATCTGATAATCAGACTGAAAATATGGTGAGGAATTTCCCCTTTAAAAATCAAGCTTGTGAAAAACATTTGAAATAATGAAAATGATAAAAAAAAAAAAAAGAAAGAAAGAAACCCTCATTGTTCAACTCAGCAGGGAGGACAACCCAGGAGCTGGGTGACTTTCTGTTAGATGAAAACCAGGCGGCCTGACTACACTGTGGGATGCTTCAAGTGCTGTCAGAGGAAAAGAGTTCTTAATATTAGAGGCATTGGAGAAATCTGGGGGTCAGAGCATGAAGTTGTCACTGTTCTTGGGCCAGTAGAAAAGGAAAGGCCTTTCTCCCCGCCCCCTCCTCTGAATCCTGAGCAGAGGTCATGGCACAGGAGAAATTCTGGCCAATGGCCCAACAGCAGTCACTCAGGACTTCTGGCTGTGTCATGGGATTTTCAGTGAATCTTCCACCATGGATCTGGGAAGGCGTTAGCAGAGTTCTGTGACGTAGTCAGCAGGCATTTGAATTCCATCTAAAAGCATGCTGTAGCCTGTGCTCATGGTTAAAAAAAGACTGAGTGGAAACTTTATTTCTTCTTGTTAACCCTTCACCCAGTCAAGGATTTATCAAGTCCTGTCATGGACAAGACACTGTTTTGGGAACGAGATGTCAACTGTGTTCTGCCGTGCATCTGAGAAGCCTCACGCCTGGTGCCAGCATGCCTTTTGCTTTAGGAAAGTAAGCAGGAAGCAATAGATGGTGTTGAGTCCCTCACTAGGCCTATGAAGCAGAGGGCTGTGTCTGGGCTCTAAAGACTTGGGAACCCATGGGGGCAGAGCCCTTTCCATCGTGGTAAATCGGACTTTTGTCTGGTTCCCAACCTGTCCTCTGCCACATGACCTGCAGCGTCTCCCCGGGCACCAGGCAGAGCCTGCGTGGACCTCGATGGCTTTGGCCACTGGAAGGTTAGCCGACTTGATGTGCTGATGACTTAAATGTGCTATGTGGGGGCCTTGGACTCTTGCACTCTCCCCCCAGCCCTGAGGAGAATACGCCCCTTGTCTCTGGAAACGGCACAAAAGTCTGTGAGAGTCTATGGTGCTTCTTGGGGAGAATCCCCAAGATTCTGTCACATTATTAAAGCCATCCCTACCTATAACCTAAGATAAGGCCAACCACTTCAGTAAGTGATTACTTCTCCTTCCTTCAGAAGGAGCTGGCCGGAACAGAGCAAAATACATGCATGTGCATGCATATGTGCTTCTGCAGAAAGAACCTCCACACTTGCACATGGTTCGACTGAATCCTCCCTGGCTTCTCGTCTGAGTTCTGTCCCTCAGCTCCACCTCGCTATGCTCTCGCCCCACCCTGAGCCCAATGGAACTCTCCCCACAACACACTCTCTCCCTGAACTTCTATGCACATACGCTCCCTGGTGTGTACACACCCATGTGCACACAAATGCACACACCCATTCACATGTGAACACACCCATTTACAGCCCACAGCCACCATGAGTCTGTCCTGCCTAACCTCGCCTGGTGGTCAGCTTATAGCCTTTCTTTGGTCAATGGCCTCTCCACTTCTCCCACTGGCAAGCCCAGGCCTTCATATGCTTCTCCAGCACTCACTGCGTCCACCTCTTCCACACGCAGCTTCTCCCCTGCTCATCCAGACACAGGCCCTCAGGGTTCACATCCTGCTGCTGACCCCCAAGCTCTCGGCTCTCAGTCACTCCTGTGAAATCGGGGTCACGCCTCCCAACACCACACCTCCTACCACACTTGAGGGGCTGCATTTTACTGTCTGAATTTTTGTTCTGTGTGAGCGTGTTGTGCTTGTTGTGATGTCTATGTGTTGTCAGCTGAACAATGGCACTGAGGTGTTCATGCCCTCATCACCAGAATCTGGGAGTGTGTCACCTTATGTGGCAAAAGGGACTTGGCTGATGTGATGAACAGAAGGGACCTTGAGATGAGGGACCATCCTGAATTACTCTGGATAATCCCTGAGGCCAAATGTGAACACTTGGGTCCTTAAGAGCAGTGAACCTACCCAGCTTTGGTCAGAGAGAGAGGTGACGATGGAAGAGTCAGACTCCACGGCACCGGCTGTGGAGATGGAGGAAGCCTAGAGCCAGGGAACTCGGTGGCCTCCAGACTGCAAACAGCAAGAGACAATTTCTCCCCTGGAGCCTCCAGAAGGAACTGGCCCTGCTAACACACTTGACTTTTGCTCTGAGAGACTCTTGTCACACCTAAATTCCAGAAATAAAGTAAGTTGGTGTCACTCTTTTTTTTTTTTTTGGTGTCACTCCTGTGGTACTTCATTATGTGTAGTGGGACACTCCTGCCTTGTGTATTCCCAGAATCTTGGCCGTTCCCAGCATAGGGACCACTCTCAATGCATCCTTGCGTCCGTGAAGGAGTGGGGTACATCACCCTTTTCTCCTCTACACTCGTTCTGGATCTGGCCACTAGCTGCTCCGTCTCCCACCCACCATATTCTCAATGTCCCACAGCATGGCTACTGCCAATGATGACATCTTACCAAATGCCTTACCGGAAACTGTGGGGCACTCTCTCTTCTGGAACTTTCTCTCCCCAACTGCCCTCCTCTATGCTCCAGGCTTTCTGTCTCTGGGTGCCCCACCTTCTTACTCTCCCGGGCCCACACAGCTGCTCCCTGCAGTTCACTCCCTCTCACGGTTCTCACAGCAGCCCTCGGTTTGTTTAGGTCAGTTAGGCAGAATTTGGCCCTCTGGTCATGCCACACTGGTTGTGAGAGACAACCACGCCGTATCAAACACCGTCCAGTTATGCTCCTGCCAAGACCCCACGATGTCGCAGAGCAGTTCGGAGCTCCTCCTGCTGGGGGCAGAAAGCTTGAGAGTGTGGTCAACCAGCGAATGTGCATTATCCTGCACTGGACTGAGCGCTCAAGGTGGACAAGAACCGTGGTGACAGTGCGTGTCCCCGGGCGCTCCTGGCCTGCAGGGCGCCTGGGGCAGCTTGATGGCCATGCAGCAAGCTCTGTGGCAATAGAGCTGTTTCATGGAATCACTATTTTCTAGAACAGTGGCTCCCACCCTTTTCCCACTTGTGTTCCCCTTTGAAACCCATTTCTATAAATTGTACCCCTTGTTTTTACAACTTATAAAATACTGACACTTTAGTTCAGTGCCCGTCTTAATGTCAAATAGTGGAAATGAGCTAATAAGTCAGGGAAGAAAAATTACTACACTAAAGTAGAAACCACAGATTAATTTTATGATATTTGTAGCAAGTTAAGTATTGGCAATGATGATCAAGTATTTCCAACAAACTTTTAATTTAATAATAATATTTATTTGTGTTATCTGAAAAGTCCATATAGATCACTCACCAATTGAAACATTATTAGTGAGATTGTTAAGCTTGCTTTGATGCACTCAGTTTCTTGAAATTAGTCTCAAAAGATGCAAGATACAGTCTTAACTCTGTGCTTACATTAAACTTGTTGCTGTATTTGTTTTTTTATGAAGGTATAAGAAGAAAAAGCTCTCTCCACTAGTTCAGTATTAATAAATGGCAAGAGGTATTTGAGTGCTTTCTTACTGAGCTGTTCATATTCCTCACTGATATCTACCCAGAAGGTAATAAGATGCTTTCTTTCAAAATCAGAATTTCAAAACTAATCTGTTGAAAGTTTGATTAACTGCTCTTTGTCATTGACTGATAAATTAGCTTCTTTGAAGAATTCTTCATTGAAGGGATCTGCATTCTAGTTGTTGTTGTTTTTTTCCACATTGAGGGGAAGTACTTATAAAAGAATACTTTCAGACCTTCCAAGTGACTTACAATATTCTCTTTCGTGTTTTGGTATAGGTTCATGTCACCCTCAGATAAGAAGTTGTTCAGAGTTTCAGAAACTTCAAGCTGACCTCTTTCAATACATGCTTTCCAAAAGCCCAGTTTTTTAACCACTGACTCAATTTTGTGGGTTACTTTGAATATAGTGATTGAGCTATTTTGAAGTCTCCAGTTGAGTTTATTTCTAGAAAAATATCTGATATACATGTAAAACTTTGAAGCCAATCACTGTCCTGAAACTTCGGAGCAAGAGGAAAACAATGGTCTTCAAAAAGTTCCTGGAAGGATATAAGCATATCTCAGTAGTTGAGCGTTTTCCTCACAATCACGATGTCCAGGGTTTAATTCCTGGCCCCGGCTCAGCACACCCATATGCTGAACTGCGATACAAATGGTAACTGTCAGGGTAGCTCGGTGGCAAGATTCTCATCTTCCATGCGGGAGGCCCCTGATTTGGTTCCCACCCCACATGGCCTCACCTCAACCTGTGTGGAATGAAACCACGTCACAACTAATGATATACAACTGTGGAGACTGCTTTGGGCCCTCCTTCCTTCTCTCTCTCTCTCTCACGTTTTCTCAAACAATAAAATAAATCTTAAAAACAAAACCAAACCCTGGACTACATGTCTAATTTTAAACATCTATGTAAGTACTTTGCCATGAGATAGCCACCTTACCTCCCTATGCAAAAGTAATGTGCTGTGAATGCTGTTCATTTCTTCACATGGCACTTTAAACAATCTGGAGTTTTGTGGTTGTGACTTAATAAAATTTACAACTTTTTCAGCCTCATCAATAACATCTTCCAGTTCACTAGGAAGAGGCTTGGATGGAAGACTTTGTGTATGAATGCAGCAGCGACTCCATGGTACATGGGGAGCTACTTCTTTAATTTGGCCACGCAGGACTATAAACAACCTGACATAGGCTCGCCTCCATCAGTGCACACACCACAGTGATTCGACCAACTATCGTCCTTTTCAATGAAATAACCATTGATTACATTCAAAATATCCTTGCCTGTGGTATGCCCTGTCAATGGGTAACAAAACAACAGGGTCTCCTTAATTTTATTTCCTACTAAGTACCTCATGATGAAAAGAAAAGTAAATAAATCAGCAACATCTACACTTAGATTGACCTGGATGGAAAATAATTTACTTTTTCTAATTCTATCTATTAGTACAGCTTCAACATCTTCAGACATTTCCTGAATTTGTTGAGACATTATATTGTTTGAAAAAGAGATAGTATTGATTTTGCAGACATGTTCTTTGTCAAATATACAAAAAAATCCAAAACACAAAAAAACAAAAAAACACCAAACAAACAAACAAGCAAAAAAAAAAAAAAAAAGGTATCTTTAATACAAGGAGAAACGAAATCTTTAGCCATGGTGTGGCTTTTACCACATTTAGCTATGTGATAAGCAATATGGTATGAAGCCTCAACTGCATCCTCATTGTCTTTCTTTCCTGACATCAGGTATAAAATAACATTGCTTTTCTAAGCACTGGAAGTAATGTTTTTCTATGTTTTTATATATAGGACATTTAGTTTCTAAACGTCGCATGAATACAAAGGGTATCATGCAACCATTGGATAATATTTCCCCACACACAACACACAAAGTCTTAGAACAGTTATCATCCCCTACAAATGATAACCCATATTTAATATACTCTTCAGAGTATGTCCTTTTCTTCTGTGTAGATTCCGAGGCGTGCACCTTTTTACTGTCCCCTGGTGTGGGTGTACTCATAGCGGTGGACAAGTGTTGAGAAGTTCTTGGTAATGGGTACCGTAATAATCCACATCAAGTTTTGTTTCTTTAACCGTTCCTATTTTCAATCCTGATCCATAACTGACAAGCTTAAAAATCACTCACAATAGTAACTGAAACTATGTGAAACATTAAATAAAAAGACTACTTGAAAAGAATCACGATTAAAGGCAATGCACTTAATCTTACTCTGTCAATAACTGAACTGATGAGACTGGCTATGGATATATTTCTATGTTTGGGGAAGTTCTAGAACTGTCACAAGTGAAACTGTGCATAGTGATTGGTAGAAGAGTGGTTTGGGGCAAAGGTTCATAGTCACACCCTCACCAATGATCATTCGTTAATGTGATTTAATTTTGAAGTGTCTCCATTAGTTAATGGTGATTCAAACTTAACATTTATTGTTCCATAACTAATGTTTTGCATTTCTTTTACTTTACTTGTTTTTTGTTTGTTTGTTTGTTTGTTTTTTGCCATTACTGATTGTTTTTCGCACACCCCTGAATAACTCAGCATGTATTCCTGGGGGTAAGTGTACCACCACTTGGGAAGTGATGTTCTAGAGTATGACTGTCCCTATTACTGAATAACTTCATAATTAAATACCTTTCAGTTGTGCTGGGGTTTCTCAAAGGTTCTTTTTGATGGCAACTCCCAAAGGCTATGCCAGTACTTGACTTCATAAACCCAGATATTGCTCCCAAGAACAAACCCCTCAAGTTTCTTGTTCAAGGAGATGTCAATGTATTTCCTAGCCCCAAATCTGTTATGTCATTATTTGCTGCTGATTTTATTCAAGGAAGGACTGATTTAGCCTAGAGCCCTTTAAGAGAATTAAGTTGCTGAAGTTCCTGTTAAACTTTCTAACAAATCAGACCCCCATAAAGAAACCCAAGATCCTACAAGATGTAGCACGTTTTTCAGAGGATGAAGATTCTGTTTTGTTTTGTTTTTAGTTGGCAGCTAACTCAAAGAGGGAGACAGTTACTTGTCCTTTGATATGCTATTCCATATTTTTAAAGGTAGGGAGGCATTCAATTAAATAGGTGTCCATGCTTTTTTCTCTACCATTCCCTCTTCTGGAACTAATACTCATCTCCTTGAATCCACATTGTCATTTCCTTTTTGAGACTGAATTAATTCCCCCCTCCTCATGCCTAGTTGACCCCTTAATAACTGCTAACAGGAAATGCCTTGCACTCACTCGTGTGTGTCTCATGGGGGGGGGGGAGGGAGTGCTGTGGGAGGAGCTCCTCTGTGTGCTTTGTGCAGCTCTCCGCCCAGTGCTGTGTAAGCATGTGTGTTCCATCACGGGCCGAGGCCAAGTGAGCAAGGAAGCTTTCGCACCTGGTTGGTTTCAGGTTGAAAGCCCCACCCACTTTGGATTTTCACGTTGAAAATTGTACTTTTGACTTGGCTTCCTGGCCCCTCCCACAGCTCCTAGGAGGGTGTGAGGGTGTGAAGGCTACAAGTGGAAAAGGTGGTGGTGTGAGAGTGGTGTGGAATACTATGTGAGGGATAATAATTTCAGCTTCCAAGGGATTTATATCTGCCAATGAGGGAAATTGGAAATGCCTTCAATTCTCTGCAGCTGGTGAGCTCACCTTTTTCCTTCTTCCCATGGTGGGGGCACTAGGCCAGGGTCTCTAGAGGATGTTCTGTAGGGTTTTATACCATCCTCAGTCTCAGCCCTCAGAGAAAACAGACGTGCTGCTCTGAGTTGTTGTCTCTCGAAAGCCTTTGCAAATGGCCACTGTCTGGTGTGATGTGCAGTGCGTCACGTTCAGCTCTCTCCGGCTGTGTGCGGAGAGCGAGGCAGCATTTACTCCCTTAGGAAGTCTGGAAGATGAGCTGTTCCTCCATCAATAGGTAAGGGACGATGTGGGCCCAAGCCTGGCCCAGCCTCCCAGTGTATGCTCTTTTCATGCTAACATCCACTGAGTGACTTTTGAGAGCAAGTTGCTCATAGAGTGGGAAGGAAGTAAAAATGCCTCCTAAACCTGTGCCTGGATAATGGCTTGCTTCTACTGAGGAGATGGTATGAAGAGTCTAATGGTCTCAAGGATTACAGTTCAATTTCCAGTGCTAACAGTTGAATTAGAACTCACAAAGACAGCAAAGAGCCATTTTCAGATGTTTGTTACTAAAATAGAGTATACTTCCCAGTCTCTGCTTTTTTATACCCACTGCTTAACAGAAAATCTGTTTTGGGTGTGTTTTTTTTTTGTTTTGTTTTTTCTCACATACACATGAACAGATAGAATGCTGTTTTTTGTATGGATGGATAACTTTTTTTTTTTTTTAAAGATTTATTGTATTGTTTGAGAGAAGGTGAGACAGAGCGAGAAGAAGGAGGGCCCAGAGCAGTCTCCATAGTTGCACATCATTAGTTGTGAAGTGGTTTCATGACACACAGGTGGGTGTGGGGCCACATGGGGCAGGAACTGCCCACGTGGGAGGCGAGAACCTTTGCTTCAGTGCCACCCCAGTGGTTACCAGTTGCAATGCAGTTCAGCATATGGATTTGCATGGGTCAGGGCCAGGTCGATTCCTAGACCTAGTGGTGGCAAGGCAACTACTCAACCTAGTGAGTTATCCTGGCATCTCCAATAACTTATCTTAAGTCAGTGCTATTTTTTTTCTCTTTTCCCCCTGCTTTTCACGAAGGAAATACATATATTTATATATTTTGGAACAACAAAATAATGTACTTCCAATGAAACTCTTGCTCAGTAGCTATTTATATTTGGTACTCATTCGTGATCCTGTTTTAAGACTATTAATTTGAATCACACTGACAAGATTTTATATAATATTTTGTTACTACCTTCAACAGTAATGTCAGGCATGCTCCTTAGTAAGATTTCAAGAAATCTGTGGCTCCTGCATCACTTTCCACTATCAGAAATTTAGTCCAGCCAGGTCCAGTGTAACACTTCAGCCTCACCTCCAGTTTATTTGCTCCTCTCTTTCCCCGAGTAAAGGGCCTGAAACACTGAGTTGGGAGATGATGTGGTTCTAGTTCCTTCCACAATAAGGAAAAGAATGAGGGGGCAAAGACTTTTATTTAGCTGGTGTCTGATTTCAGTCTGCAGGTATGTCTATCAGCCTGGCTGTGGGGAGCTGTGTGAGGCAGCCATTTCGAGGCTCGCTGTCTCTCGCTGTGGGTTCCCCTTCAGTTGACCCACAGGACAGCTAGAACCAGGCCCCCTCCATCAGTGTTCCCTGCTGGTCCCCCTGAAGTGGAAGGAGTGACCTCCACCAAAGGGCCCTCTCCTCTGTGCCCTGCCCTTTCTCCCTTCCTATCTGAGGGCGGTCTCTGTGGCTCGTGGTTGCCATGGACGGGGGGAGGTGGGTGGGTGGTGTGTCCACCTCTCCAGGCCGGGGTGGGGGTGGGGGGCGTACAGCCAATGGCCAAACACTCCCAACCAGCTTTCGCACCCTGTGTCCCGTTACACTGATAATAACTTCATCATGTGCATGTAGAGGAAGTAATATGGCAGTCAAGAGGGAGGGCTCTGATCTCCAGCTGCCTGGGCACTTTCTCAGACCATCAACATACTGCTCCAGTCTCAAGTTCCTCATCTGTCAGAAAAGGATTCTGATGATGCCAACAATCATAGCGTTGTCCTGACCATAAAATGCAGGGCCTGGCATGTAATTATTATTTGTAAGCATTAACTGGCATACTAAATCACATTCTATAACCTTTGTCCATTCAACATAGGAAGCCTCAGTAAGGTGGGATCGGTTAGAGCCCCCTCACCTGGCCCTCACCTCTCCTTCTCCTTGTGTTGCTTCAAGTAGAGAGTGAGAGATGGACCCGTTATCTCTGCACAAGGGGAGCCTTGGTCCCAGGACCCTAATTGTCCCCAGTATGGTGAAGGATTAGGAGGCTATGGTAATAATGCACAACTATGTACACATCCACATAATGTCCCCTGGTTACTTTTTAAAAAAATTTTTTGGGTGACATTAATTGATATCAATTACATTTTCTCCAGGGGTACAATTCTACATTACATTGTCTATACATCACATTATGTGCTCACCACCCAGAATCAGCTCACTTTCCATCACCGTGTATTTGATTCCCCCTCCCTACTTCTCCCTACCCATCTCTCCCACGCACCCTCCTCCCCTTACCCTCAGGTAACCACTAAACTATTGATTGTGTCCATGAGTCTTTGTGTCTTTGTTACTTTCAGTTTTATATTCCACCTATAAGTGAGGTCATATGTTTCTTGATCCTTTCAGTCTGACTTAATTCGCTTCATAAGATGTTTTCAAGGCACTTCTTGACATCACCAAGAAGATGCTTAACATGGGCCCCAAACCTGAGGACAGCATTACTTGAGTGGGATTTAGCATCTCCTCTTCTCTCGCTGACTGTCTGCAGAGCTGTGGAGAAAGCAAACTTCATTACCCATGGAAATCCCCCAGGTCCTGACAGGGCCAAGGCCTCTAGTCTCTGCCAGACCTCCTGGGCCTTCAGTTTACAGGAAGATTCTGGGGCTGTGCGTGGTGTGGTCATTGGGCCCAAGGACACCTCATCTAGGACCTGTTTCCTCCTGACCCGCTTCTTTAGCTGTGCCTGGTGTATTTGGTGGGAGCAGGGTCTGACTCCAGTCTGTAGCTGGTGGGGAGAGAATGGAGGCCGAGGCAGAGTGTGGAGTGCTCAGAGGCAGCGAGGTGTTCAGTGTGGGCCTGCAGTGCTCTGCACTCTCTCCTGGGAGGTGTTTGGTGTGGCCATTTGCAATTCATTGCTCTGCTCACCCTGTGGCAGTGCCCACAGCTACAGGAGTCCTCTTGGGAACCGTGATTTCACGTGGTGCTCTCAGCTTTGAAAACTCAGGACTGGGTGTTAATGTTGCTTATATAAGTTTGCTGGAGAAAAACTTCTTATACTGCTTTGGAGCTTTTTGAACAAATAGGACAGCTATAGGGCAAACAGTAGTTAAGTGAGGCTAATACAATGGAAAGAAATGCCACCCAGTCTGGTGTCTTGAGGAAATACAGCAAAAACTTACAAGGCAGTTTCATAAAATGCATCTCACAGCCGACAGCCTCTTTCAGAGTGGGTTCTGGATGCAGGAAGAGATCATTAATTAGGTGGCTTCAAGATTGTTGGGTGAAACTGACTCCATGCAATGTGCCAATGCAAATGTATTGCACATAATAAGAGATTTGGAAAGATATCACATTAGAAACTGAGATATGTTAGAGTCAGTATAATAATTTTGAAGAGGAAATTTAACAAGATTGATTTGCATGTTCAGCCCGTGTGCCGTAATCCCACATACAATAAGCTGACAAGCTTATTGTCCCATAAACATCTTAAAATTAACTGTGCATTTTCACTTGCACTGCCAAAGTCTTAGCTGATGGTATTTCAGAGGCTCATTCAGCATGGATGATTTGAGGAGTTTGTGAACAATTACATTTTACGTTTGCACTTGAAACTAGTATTAAATATTTTCCTGGAAAGAGGAGGGTCTATAAGAAGGGCCCCTTTGCAACGGCTTTGTTCTAACCAAGGGCATTTTCATCTAGGGAGGGTCTCCTTTGTTCTCCTTTAGCCGCTGAAAAGTTCCGATGGTTCAATAGGTGGAATCAATTAGTAAACTTGGCAGATTCAGAGACCCTGGTGGCTGAATGCCTGCCGTGTTTCGAGGAACCCTCCCCCACCTCTAAATTCTACTGCAAATAAAAGACCCCAGCCTTAGCCAAACCAGTTTATAGCCTAGAATGGTCAAGATTTGATCACATTCCTAGCTAGCCTCCTTCCTCCCATCCCCCCAAATCCGGGTTAGATGGAAGCAGAGAAAGCAGAAGTCCACAGTGCATTGGGACCTGCCCCTGAAGCTCTTTGCAAGGGACACACACTGCCCAGGGCCAGGGCTGCAGTTGTGCCCGCCACCCATCCCCCCAGCCGCAGCAGAAGCAGTGGGGGCATTTCATTGAGCCATGTGCTGGGTTCTCTACCTGAATTTCTACCTCATAAGTCATGCTTAAATCCTAATTTAACAATGAGAAAAATGAGGATAGGAAGGCCCAGATGGCCAGTGGGTGTCTCCGGTTTCTACGCAGACCTTCCAAAGGACTTCAGACACACATGGCAACACCTCGGTGCATCAGGGTTATGTCAGAGCTTATTAGACTGGATGAAGGAGGCCAGAGCACGTTTTCCTGCCATTTGACTGAACAGTGGGAAGTAGTCTCCAAAGGTTTAGGAGGCAGCCCTTGCTCTTGAGGGGCTTACAATCTCACTGGAGAGACAGGGCGCATGCAAGTGAAAAGATAACACCACCCTATTTTGTTTTATTTGGGGGGCAAATGACTGATTCTGGCAACAGATTATGACATGTCAGGGAGGGGGAGTGTGAGTATGGGGGTTTATCACAGAGGTGGGCCCGTAGCTGCTGGCTTTGAGGGCCAGCATGGTGGATGAGAGGACAGAACATATGCTCATCCCAGCTGAGTGGGCATGATGAAACCTCTTTTCCAACAGGACTGAGGATCCATAGTGTTCCAGACCCTGTGCTGGGCGCTGGTGTAATGGAGCTGGGCTGCCACTAGCTCAGAGTGCCTGTAACGCAGATTAGAGACGTCACCATTTGTCTGTGTAGACCCAACCCCATTGGTGCCAGCATGGGAGGCTTGATGAACAGCCCCAGCTGGATTTCAGCCCCCAGAGTCTCCCTCGGTGAGTGTCCTGGCGCTGTGGACGACCTGCACAACTGTACCCGGTGTATCTATCTGAGTGGTGGACAGCAAGGTCAAAGAGGCTGTCCTGGTTCTCCTGGAGCTTATACCTGGCTGGTGTTTGCAGGTAGAGGCAGTCCTGAAACACACACTAAGAACAACATAATTATTCCAAATTGTGATATGGGCTGTGAAGAACTGAGTGCTGAGAAAGCCTGCGAGGAAGGCTTCCTTAGGTTGGGGGGCGTCCCTGGGCGGCGATATTTGGGCTGAGACTTGAGGAAGAGATGGAGTCAGGTCAACTGAGAGCAGAGAGAACATCGCAGGCAGACAGTCATATCCTCAAGGGCCTGAAGAGGGGAAGACCTCAGTGAGTTTGGGAAACTGAAAGAAGACTGGTGTAAACTTTTACACTGGCTACATTAAGCTTTAAAAGCTTTTGCACAGCAAAGGAAACCATCAACAAACTGAAAATAAGAAAATATTAGTTAAGGAATTAATATCCAAACTATATAAAGAACTCATATAGCTCAATAGCTCCCATCTCCCCCTGCCTGCTTCTCCAACAATGATTAAAAAATGAGCAGAGGATCTGGATAGACATTTTCCCAATGAAGACATACAGATGCCCAACCGGTACATGAAAAGATGCTCAACAATGCTAATCATCAGGGAAATACAAGTCAAAAGCACAATGAGATATCACCTCACTCCTGTTAGAATGGCCGTGATAAAAAAAAACAACAAAGGAGGTAAGTGTTGGTGAGGATGTGGAGAAAAGGGAACCCTTGTGTACTGTTGGCGGAAATGTAAATTGGTGCAGTCCATAAAAAACAGTATAAAGATTCCTCAAAAAA
>PVKE010001381.1:84320-102104 GCA_004027555.1 Craseonycteris thonglongyai
AAAAAAAAAAAAAAAAAAAAAAAAAAAAAAATTAAAAATAGAACTACTATATGATCCAGCATTTTTTTCTGGGTCTATAGCCATAGGAAATGAAATCACTGTCTCAGAGAAATAGCTACATGCCCATGTCTGCTGCAACATTACTTAAACAGCCAAGATATGGAAACAACCAAAGTGTCCAACAATAATGAATAAAGAAAATGTGATATATAGATTTGTGCATATGCACACACACACACACACACACACACACAATGAAATATTATTCAGCCACAAAAAAGAATGAAATGTTACCGTTTCCAGCACCATGAACAGACCTCAAGGGCATCATGCTAAGTGAGATAAATCAGACAAAGACAAATACCACATGATCTCGCTTGCATGTGGAGTCTAAAAAAACAACAAAATGAAACACAACCAAGCTCATAGATACAAAGAACAGACTGGTGTTTGCCAGAGGAGGGTAATGATGAGATGGCAAAGTGGGTGAAGATACAAGTTTCAATGATAAAGTACATCATGGGGATGCACTGTACAGCCTGGCTACTGTAGTTAATAATATTGTATCATATATATGACAGTTGCTGAGATAAATCTTAATAATTCTCATTATAAGAAAAATATTCTGCAATTACATACGGGTGACTGATATTAACTGGACTTGTGGTGATCATTTTGCAATACAGTGTTCCCTCGCCACTTCGCGCTTCATGTTTTGCGGCTTCAGTGCTTCGCGGGTTTTCCCAAAATATTCATCAAAAAATAAAAATGAAAAAATACAACCATGTCGGCAGCCACATGGCGGAAAGGAGTGTTGTTTCATGTTGATGCGCGAGAGAGAAGGATCCCTGCATGTCAAACACAGAGATGAGCTGACTCAGAGTCCATCCCACGGGCTCTCATAAAGGCGCGTGATGGGTTTCCGGTGCGACATCGACCAATGAGAAAATTCCTAGGGGCAAATCCTACTTCGCGGTTTTTCAGCTTTCGCGGAAGGTTCTGGTCCCCATTAACCGCGAAAAACGAGGGATCACTGTATATACAAATATGCAATCTCTATACTGTACACCTGAAACAAATGTATATAATTATACCTCAAAAGAGAACTGTGAATAAAAATATCTTGTCAAAACAAATTCCATGTTCTTATTAAACAGTTCTAGAATAATAAGGTAAAATAACTGATTTGAAATTCTTTTAGGTGACCTATAAAACAAACATTTTTGCCAGAAAAAATATGGGTTAAGTGGAAGCAAAACCTTTACATTAAATGCAATATTTTTAATATTGCTAAAAAAATACATTGGGATTTTCTAAAATGGAAAATATATCAATTTGGTTCTCAGTGGAGGGAGTTATTAGAATTGAAAAAACAAGCAGAGCCCTTCTAAAATGGTTTGGGGCTTTAGTTACCTTCCATTTGGGAAAGTAAGCAACAAGCCTGCAGAGTTAATGTTGAGAATGAGGAGGAATTAGAGTTTTTTACTGAGTAAGTATTGTTAAGCACCTACCATGTACTAGAATCTAGAATCATGGAGGGGAAAAACATACTTGAGCTGAATAGGACAACTTGATTAGAAAGAGCTTCTCTTTGACTAACTAGTATTAACGTAAAGAAGTTTTAAGTATGTCAAGACATTTTCTGGACATAATATTGACTGGGTCTAAATTGTGGGCCAGAGGGGATAGGCTAGATTATAGCCTGTTGGATTATATTTTGCAAGATATTTGTTTCAGGGTAATTATGTAAACAAATATGTGTTCTAATCATATAATAATAATATTATCATTTTTTTGGTATTGGTTAGCTATTATCTTGATAATGCTGCATAACAAATTATACCAAATGTAGTGGCATCAATGGCAATCCCTTCTTTCACATATGTGCTTGTTGGCTGGGCTAGGCTGATCTAGGTTGACTAAGTAGATGGGTGGTAGGTGATAGATGGGTGAATGGATAGATGGATGGATGAGTGAATGGGTAGGTGAATAAATGGGTGGGTGACTGGATAGGTGGGTGAATGGATGGGTGTATGAGTGGGCGAATAGATAGATTGATGGGCGAATTAATGGATGAATGAATAGATAGATGATTGAAAATGAATGAAAAAGAGTTAGTATTCTATGGAAATTTTCTCAGTATCTCACTAAATGTAATTCTTCCTCTATGCAATTGTGTAATAAGTTCTCATAAACCTATGAGACCTTGAACAAGAGTCTATCCAAGCTTTGCACTTTTGCAAAAATCATCTCATTCAGTTCCCAGAAGAAATCTACATATTTTGTACTCTCCATTTTACAGATAAGGACACTGAGTGTGTAATTTATCCACAGTCCCATCAGTTTCTGTCTATGTCCTTCACATCTACAGCTATAGCTGCTCTCACAGTGCCCAACACATGCGAAGGTGCTGAGGCTGAAACAGTAGACGTGAGTGGGATGGTCAGGGTCTGGAAGTACTTGCGCTCTCGCTAAGCAGGACAGTAAATGTCTGTGTCCTGCCTGATGTGAAGGCCTGTTGGAAAGCTTGATTATCTCCTTGGAACATTCTCCCCATTTCTTGTACACTGTGAATGTGTCCCCCTGACTTCCTCTTTGTGGCAGATCCATGGGGAATGGGTTGAGAGACTGCTGATCTCTCACTAATCTAGCATCCTCTCCAGGGATTTAGTATGTGCTGAGAAGCTCTGTGCCTGGCTGTTGTTTACTCTGTGGCCTAATAATGAACAATGACTTTATTTCCAGTGTCTCTCATGACCCAGTTATACTTCGCAAACCATTTTGAGAACAGACCTTTATAGACCCCATCGTGTGTGTGTGTGTGTGTGTGTGTGTGTGTGTGTGTGTGTGTATCTCTGAATACTTTGGTGATGTTTATCTAGAAGTGAGCAGAAATTTATGAGAATGTCTGTATAAAATGTAACATCCAGATGAAGGAAGCAAAATTAAGCTGCCTGTGTACATGGAAGGTATTGGCAATGAGAAACAGAAACCAACTTGAACTAGGTTCAAGGGCAAGACTGTCATCTTCCTCCCAAAGACTGGCCAGGCAGTGCGGCACTGAGGAAGGCGTGCATTTCCTGAGCCCCTGGAATAATAATATACTTCTTATTGGTTTGAAATAAATTAGGCACAAGAAGTGAGATTAATGATATGTCCATTCCCAGTGTAATCACTAATATTAGAGAAGCTAGTTGCATCATGCAAATGGTAAAAGTCCTTTTTCTGGTGCTCCTGAGCTTTGCTGGATGGTTAGGGTACTGAATAATGCTAGGCCTGTTAATGAGAACAGGGAGGCTTCTAGGATTTTTACTGATTATTATCCACTAGTTAAGAATGAATGGTATTTTGGGTGAAATGTAATGAACTGCTCTCTCCTTCCCTGTTTTTCATCCTCTTCCTTCCTCTCTTTCTGCTTCTTTACCTGGCATTTTACTAATAGTGCTCAGGGTCAAGGGGCCATAAAAAACATAACTCTCAACAGAAAATAGGAATAGCATTGCCCCCCCCCCCCCCCCCCGGCCAAAGAATACAGCATGCCAAGGACCACACACGTAAGGGAAGTGTGGCTTTGTTTCCCTTCTGTCACGGCCACAGACACCTGACACAGTTATGGAACTGATCCACTCACCAGTGTGAGACCTGGCATTTTGTTCATTGGAGGTCTGTGTCTGCTTCAGCTGCATGCCAGATCATTCACATCAATTCCTTTTTTGATTTTTACAGCAGCCAAATGGGTCAGCTAACAAATGACCAAGAGCCCTATTCACGGCAAAGCAATTGTTGCATTGCAAGCACAGTTTTGCAGGAATTTAACCACCTCCGACAACAAACCCAACCTTAACCAAGAACACAATTTTCCTGCATCATTTACTACCTCGAAAGATTCATCAGCCTCCTTGAGTGAGACGGCTTCAGGCTGTCTTCAGAACAGAAGACCATCTTTCCAGAGTGGTCTATGCTGGTGGTGCCTTTCATTCTGTTGCCTGCAAAGAGTTTCAGCTCCCACCTTCTCTTCTCCCTCTTCTGGTCGTCTTTGCCCCTGAAAAATTGTAACAGAGCCAAATCTGTGGAGGGGCCTTTGACACACGTGCTATTACTCATCTGTCCTTCCTCCATCCCAGCTCTCCTCTCCACATGTGATGTGGTGGAATGGGCAGGGCAGGGTCATGGTGGAGGGTCCAGCATCAACAGCCCACGACCCACCGATCGATGCCTGTTGTCCTCCTGGTGTCTCTGGAGGGGGCCAATGTGACCAGAGGTGCAAAGTTTAGGATGAACCTTGAAGTTTACTTTATGGAATGCAAGGTTTTTGAACATTAAATTTTATTTATAATTACTCTCCAACGCCAGAAAGAGTGAATAGGTAGGATCTCACAAGGGCTTTAAATTTTTTCTTTGGATTTTCTCCAGTCTTAAAAACATCTGATTGGGGCAATACTATCTCACTTTTATTTGCTTCCTAAATATTTGTGATCAGACTTCATTTATTCTAAGAAATTTTTTTCACAAATTTTAAAATCATATGCACCTTACCATCCATGGATTCTTACAAATACAAATGGCCACATTTTTCTTTCTTAGTGGTATGGCTTATAACTGAGGAGGTCCTACATTTAATTTAAAATATTATTATGGATGTGCTGTCTCATGTCCCTAAAGACGAGTTTGGCTCCTGCTGCTCCATTCCTGGGGAAGCACCGGCATCTCCTATGAGCTGTTGTGTCACCTTCCCTAACAGGGACAGAGCAATAGCCTAGAGCATCTTGATTTGTAATCACTGTACTAACGTTTACCGTCAAGGACAATTAGCTCTGCAGAGGCCACGGTCAAAAAATTACAGCATAGGTTGCATGCATCAGAGATACATTTATGTGCTGAAATGTGGAAAAAATAAAAAATCTGAAAATATAACAAATTACATGATTTTTAATTTATTTTTAGTTACAATCTAGAAATTAGTCACCAAGAAATGTAAAAATATAAAGAACAAATTTTTTTTTTTTACCAACTAACATAAACATGGATATTGCAAGAAAAAAATACAACTCAAGAATGCCTTTAACATTAATTAATCAGAATCTTTAATGGTTGACTTTGCAAAATGTTTGTAACAAAAAGATACAAAAAATCATGCAAACTGTATTTGCAGTGTTTTTATTTCTTTTGCATTTTAGCATATACCAGATACATGCAACCTACACTGTAATTTTTTTGAGCATGCCCTTCGTAGGGTTAAAAGCACCAGTCCTGATTTTCCAGGATTTCTAGTATTATTCTGCAGTGTGTGTGTGTGTGTGTGTGTGTGTGTGAGTGAGTGTGTGAGCAGGGTGCTGTACTTTACAAATTCCAAATCCTTTTTTTCGGAAGGTGAACAGGACTATCGTTTTATTCTATACTCTGCTACTTAGATCAGATTCTGGCAATTTCTGGTTCTCATGCTTTAGATACTGTCCTTCCTCCTTTCTGCCTTCTTCCTCCCTGCATTTCTTTTCCTGCCTTCCTTTCAGACCCCAGTCCCCCCTGTCCTGCTCTTCTGTCCCTTACCTGTGTAAAGCTGCACTGCCAGACCTTGGACCCTGCTGCCATGTGTGATGTTCCTGTATGGTTAGTTGCTCTTCTTCACTCACATCAACTCCCATTGCTGGCTCTGCTTTAGCTTGTTGTCTATGATCCCTCTCTTCGGTCGATGTTTGTTCAGAACAAAATGTGTATTTTCCTGATTTTCAATTGGGAAATCTGATTGAAGCTTATAGCTGATTTCCCTAGAAATTGGGGCTGTCTTCGCTGGGGGATTATTTTCTGAGGTCTTGCCAGCTCCTTGATTTCCAGCCTCCTTCTCTAGTCATGGCCACTTGTCAAACAAGTTTCCTTTGCTTCTTGGGCACCAGGTTCCTACTTACAAATGTCACTCAAGTTCTAGGGGTTTTTTGTGTGTGTGAGGGGGAGGGGTACAGGGGTCCCTGAGCAACCATCAAAGGCAGGTGTTTCTCTCAGGGAAAAATGAAGACCACCTTGACAACAAGAAGCCTTCCTGCTACCATTCTGTTCCTAACGCCCTTAGGCATTAAGGATTTGTTAACAGTTAAGGATTTGTCATTTGTTCCTTAGCTGAGATTGAAAGTCCTATTTCTGCTAACCTGGGAGGCCATCAGACAGGGCAGCAAAATGATTCCTGGCGAGTTTTATGGAGGGTTCCTCCTGCACCTCAGATGAATGTCTAGACAGCTCTCCCTTGATTGAGTTGGGTGGACCAACTCTGGAGAACCCTTTGGACGTGTGGAAATCTGACTAATAAGGAACACACTCACCCAATGGTGGTGACTGGTAGAGCTGGTGTCCGTCTGCCTTTGGCTGTACTGGCTTCTCTCACAAGAGAAGAGACCCTCAATGGATATCCTTCCAGAAAGGCACTCCATCAAAGGCCGAGAAGGAGTCGGGAGGAGGATTCCTCAACCTGTGTGTGGGAGGGCCTGGTGAGGGTGTCCCATTGCCCACAGCTGTCAGATTCTGTCCCTGCTTGGCAGCACTCCCTCAGGTCCCTAGTTTTCATACTTCATGGGTCAGGTACCCTGGAGCTGGTTTCTGACAGGTTGGCCCATTGGTGGGGTTTCCCTGCATGCCCTCTGGTGCACGCTGACTAGCAGCATCTGCTCGTACAGACCTGTAGGGGAAAAAAGGAAATTGGAAAAGGTGTCAAGCTTTCAGACATGTTCAAGACCACTACTCTGGATCTACAATTGACTTAAATTTGAGCCTATTTTTACATAACTAGTTAGAGGTAATAAGGTCTGCCTCTATGAAACCCCAATTTTTAGCTGGGCAGCTTTAGAGGAGACGAGGGGCCTTAGGCCATTGCACAATTAGTAATTGGATTTGGTGGCCTTGCTTCTCAACAAACCTCCCATATGTATGTAAATTGTTACTGTGCTTAATCCTACTTAAAGAGAAAACCATTTCTAGGGATGTTGGCACCATCCTGCTTCTGGGCTTCATTTTGTGTAGGTGGAACATTAGAGTTTGGGATTCATTGGGGGAAATCTTTTTTTGTATTTTGCAACAAGAGGAAAAATGTTAAGTTAAACAACAATAAGATTTGAGAGAATTTCAGCTTTCTAAAATGGCCTTCTGATTTCCATTCCCAGGAGAAAGAGGTTTCCTTTCTCTTTAGCGTATTCAAAATCAGAAAGCATTAGAGTTTTAATTTTGAACACCACTTTTCTTATTGGCATTTTTTCCTCCAGAAATGGCTTAAGGATTTTTAGTGTTAGCATTTTGTTAGAGACTTAGTTTCTACTGTGCCATTTAAAAAATTACTAGGTGAATGTCTTTTATTTACTCTAAAGGTAAAATATATTCATTCTCAGGTAATATTTTACATTGTACAGTTTATTTGGAACTAGATGCAGCCTTTGCTGTTAGTAAAAACTGCACTGAGTTTTAAGTAAAATCTTGGCACTAGTATTGTAAAATATTTTACTGTGTAAACATTATAGGAATGCATTTTCATTGTATGCATTTTAGGGCTATATTTTTTTTGCCCCTGCCCAGCTGATTAATGGTTAAGGACTTGTCATTAACAATGTTAGAGGCTCTGATGGCTGGAATGGGATGAGGGTTTATTCATTCTGGGTTTGGTTGCATTTCTATCTTTTGCAAATAGATGGCACTTTTGACTAACCCAGGAGCAGTGCCGATCAGCCCTTCGCACACGGAAAACACTCACAATGGTTCTGTGTAAGTCATAAATGTGTTACGATTTAGGCGGCGGCTGGAGAAATTAAAATTAAGCCTCTCTGAAGACAGTAGTTTTGCATCTCTTGTAAATGTTAATACCTTAAACATACAACTACTCTGGGTACGAAAATGAGCACATTTAATTATTATTTTTTTATGATTTTTAATGCATCAATGGTTGTCTTTGATCTGGAAGAGCAAATGAAAATGGTGTAATGAAAGTTTGATTTGAAATAGCATTGTGTGGGGCTGTGAATTTTTTAGTGAACCTATGTAATTTTTACTAACCAATGTAACCCTAATGAAGTTAACGATAAAAAAGAAAAGAAAACTTTGCTAGCCAAACAGAACAAAACAAAAACAAAAAGAAAACAATAGCAGTGTGTGGGGCTGTGAATTTTTTAGTGATTAATTTGTTGCAAAAGGCCCTTGTAAATATCTTGGTTTCCTCCCCTTTTTCTCCCGTGCACACACACGTGTGTGCAGGCACACACATGCGCGTGCACACATGCGCGCACACACACAGGGCTTATAGATCCTGGCTCACAAAAAGGGGGGAAAAATCCGGCTGTTGTCTTGCAAGTGTTACTTATCATATTAATTAAAATCTGGTGACACGATAACACCACCAGCTGTGTGAGAAAGCGAGGGAAATTAACAAACGTTTGATTTGTTGTCTTGCTAATGTGACACTTATTATACAGGTCAGAGTAAAACAATACCTCAGCCAAAATATGCTAATGTGGCAGGGAACTGTTGCAGTTCTAAAAACATTGGTGTTGATTATAACGAGGCAAAATAACACATTACCTTTAAGAGAATGAAGTGCTCTTTGAATCTAATGGCACAACTAAGTTTTTAAACAGTGAGTTGTTAGAAGTAAAAAAAAAAAAATGCACTAAAAACATTTCCTATATCAGTTTTGAAAACACAATGTGAGAACTTGCTTAAAATAATTTGGATTCAGATAAAATACAGTTCCTACTCAATTGTTAAAGTGGTTTTATTAAGATAAGAAATGGTGAATTCTATAGAATATTAGCATATTGCAAATGCTGTTGTGTGCTTTATTATCAATTAGTCAAATTTATAAAGATGGGGTGGTTTAAAACTGGGTTATGCTTAAGGAGAAATAGTAATATTTATCTATTTATCTTCGAGGCTATAAATGCTTCTACTAAGAATAAAAGTGGAAATTGTTTTTAAAAATATTATAAATAAGAGTATAATTTAAGGGAATTGTTACTTCTGCATGCCTCTTCCTCATTACTCTACTCCTTTTTCCTACTCCTTTTTCCTGCAATAGGAAACAATTGTGCACTTTCTCAAAACATTTGGCAAACTTTCTATTGCACCCTGAATCAGCAGTTGTAACTTGTGTCTATGTCTGTGGGTGGAAAGGAGATGCAAAATGCCTGAATTTGACATAATTTGTATCCTAAATTTCTTGGAGACCATATTCAACATTTTACATCCACATTCTCACAAGAATATCTGATTTTTACCTTCCCAAAGAGTTCTCCACATCAATGCTTTGTTATTCAGCCTAGACAACATTTGTTTCCTTCTTTCCTTCCCTTTCAGTGTTTTGTTCATGTTACTGAAATGGGGTAGATGAAGTCAAGCATTTGAGACAGCAGATTATGTAGATTTTGCCTAGAGAACTGAGTGTTGCGTGAGCCATCTGGAGAGCCAAGGTCCAACGGTGGGATCCGAGAGGACAGAGATTGCACCTTCCAGGATGGTGGGAGCCCAGGATTAGGGCAAAGATGACTCAATTCCACAACCTGAACAGCTGGAGCTCATGTGGAGGTTCCCTCCCTTTCCTTCCCTCAGGGCTCTGTCTAAGACAGGTCCAGAAGCCACGTGACAACGTGGAACCTCTGTGTGCTTACCTGCCAACCTCACGAGTGTGAGTCTCCACACTTGCCTTTGGGTCTGGGCCTTGAGGGATTCAATTTCTAACCTGCATGAATCACTGCAGTTTCTTTTGGCAGAGAACACATTGTTTTGTATCTATCACAATATCCTGCATAATTCCATTCAAAAAGCAAAGCGTTGATAATTAAGTCAAAATGGCAATTTCCGAATGTGGCGGGTGCTGGTAGGGTCTGGGCTGTAAGCTGTAACTTTAGAAATGCTGCAGTAACAGTTTGCTTTCAAGCTATGTTTTACATATGATTTACAGGACTCTTGGAGTCAAGCTATGTATTTGAGCTATATTGAGAGGGACCCTTGTCATTGATTAAATCTATATAAATAAACACATCTACTTCTGTGTGAGAGCAAAACGCGATTAGGTTCAAAATATGATACTGTGTATACATATTCTCAGTCATTAGGAGGTAATTTTCAACTCTGTTCAAACTGACAGAGCATGGAGAGGTTAAGCTCACCAACAAAACTCCCTTTTCTCTACATCCACTAGCTTTAATTAAGTCTGCGTGACAGAACTGGCATTTCAAAATACAAAGACATTAAACCCTGACCAATATATATATATATATATATATATATATAGTTTATTTAGCTTTGAATGGATTTTTTTCTGCTTTGAAGAACTTGTTGTTTTTTTTTTTGTGAACATTAAATTATTAATGAAAGAGTGAAAGCAATACATGGGGGACAATAATAAATGTTACAGTTGTGGCTTCCAGATACACACTCAAAGCACAAGAAAATTTCCAGTATTCTTTAGGTATTTTTTCTTTGCACCCTGGGAGATATGTATAGATTCAGCAAGCAAGCTTTTGTGTAAAGTTCCCACCTTGTGATAATATCTGGAGCATTCCCATAATATGTTCAGAGACGTTAAGGAGAACCAAATCAGTAACAGAGATATCCAGAGTACGATTTGAATCTATTAAATAAATGTCATTCAAATACCATTATATATATTAAAAAAAACACTTAACGTTGATGAAAAATCAAGGTATATTATTCTGTTAGGGTACGATTATTGAACTGGAAAATACGACATTCAAGCAGCGTTATTAAATAGTTTCTGAGTCTGATCTCAGCAGTTCCTTTTCCTCCCCCAAGATAAAACTAAATAAAAGAAAAACCTATTTGCAATGGCCATTGCTCTAAGGTGAGTCCTCATTCAGCATCATAGAACAGTCTGATTTGTTGAGACTGTGTTAAAATGTATTACTTTATATGAAAACTAATGGTTAATATTATCTACTTAAAAAAAATAATTACAAATCACCTGAAGGAAGGAGACCTTGGATGTCTCTCTATTCACCTCCTGCGTGCAAACGGTCAGGAATATTCCATGGCAGGAAATGTACAGATTCACCTTAGAAAGTACGAACTCAGGCATGTTTTAATTGGGTCCTGTGACAGATTAACACCATTGTGGTCGAATGTGCAAGGCTACCAATAATAGTTGTAACCAGTACGTTTGCATTGTTTGTTTTACACTGCTTCATCTCAGGAAGAAAAAGAGCTAGCTAGTCCAGGACGATTTATACTCTGATCTGAAAGAATTTTGTCAACTGGCGAGGGTGCTTGCTTTTGTTTGTATCTGTCCCTTTTTTAACATTCTCCCCCCACTCCCCCCTTTTTATCCTCCCTCTTTCTGCTTTTCAAGCGCTCTCTCTTTGGCTCAACTCAATTAATTGCCAAGAAGGCCACCCAGCCTTTTAGAGAGCATTGTACTGCATTCCACCTTGCTTTACTGGAAGGTGCTCAGAACGTGTCTTTGATATCTGGTTACTGTACCTCCTTCTAATTACATTAATCTGTGTAATTGTGCTCACATTCATTTAAATTATTCTTTGCCTAAGACCTAAAACAGTTTATTGTCAGATTTTGTTCTGGTTGTCAATCTGCATAAAGAATTTGGAAAACTATTATGTGACAGACAGTATTCCCAAGCTTTTAGCCCTGCCACAGTAGCCCGTTAGGCAGCACATCTCACTGAAATCACAAAACTATTACATGCTGCCCCACTCTACAGTTCTTTTCAATTTTGTCTTGATCTCATTTATAACAATATATAGTATAAGACAGAGTGACACAAACCCATTTTTGTATATAGAAAATATAAATCTTGTGTAGTTAATCGAGAAAGGTGTAATTCAGTTGTTCCCTTACCCAGATATTTCTGACCTTTGAAACATGAACTTCTGCTACTCTAGCTGCGGGGTTATTCCTCGCCCTGAACTAACTTTTATTTACTCAGTAGTAAAAATGAGCATTATTCTGGTTGTCTTGCTCCTGTGCCTGGCAACATGGCATTAATATATTATTTATTTCCTCTCATTCTCCACAAATACTGGCGAGGGTATGGTGTAGAGAAAAGAAGTTCAAAACCTACCATTTGGATTTTAAGGACAGTTTTTGAAAAAGAGCAATTTCCATATATCAACACTTTTTGGTGTGATCCATGAAACATTTTGATATGATTTAGCAAAAACAGCTTTTGCATCAGGAACTTTATAGCTACCTCATCTGCATATGTAAAGAATGCAAAATGGAATCACATTAGGTATAAATTCAATGCAAAAAAAAAGACGCCCTTAGTTAATGCAACATTAGGGTAGGAAATTCAAATGCACAAAAGTCATAAAATTCAATGTTCCGGTTCTCACAGCAATTACAGCTTGGTCACATTTGCATAGTTCGGATTTATACATATGCTGTGAGGTTTTCTACCTTAAAAGGGAAGTGCTGGCTCTTAGCTCAGCCCAACAATCAGTAGGAAGGAAGGACTGGGGAGGAGGAATAAATTGCGAAATGTGATTTTTCTTAGTTGAATCACAGTTTGCATTTCCCAACTGAAACTGAGTGTAGATGAATCTTTTCTTATATATATATATATAAAAAAAAAAAAAGCCAGTTGTGATACTGGGTAGAAAGTAAACCGCAGGAGAAAATGGACGAGTTTCTCTCTGACTGTAAGAACATGTAGACTCTGGTTGGGCCTTTGATTCTCAGTCTAAACTGAGTAAATGCTGTAATTCTCTGGTAAGATCCGTGAGGAAGGCTGTTGCTTTGATAATAAATAGTTTGGAAACAGGTTCCTAACGCTTGCTGAGGTCACGTGTCGCCGACCTCACAGGGCTTTCAGATGGTGTCCTGGCACTAGAGTTGAAACTTATAACGTGCTGACCCGTGCACTGTAGCAATAGACTGTTAGAATAATACTTGCTCTCTCATTTGGTCTTAACCCTCTGTATATTTCCATTTCTCTGCTTCAACTCTGCAGTACCGAGGTGTTCTTACTTTCATTTTTGCACTGAGGCTGAAGGGCTGCCTTATCCAAGGTCAGGGCTGAACCAGCCTCGAATCTCAGAGTCTGATTCTGAATTCCTCCGGCTTTCACTGCTAGCTTTCGACCTCTTGCTTGCAGGTGATGGGTAGCAAACAGTAATTCTGATTTGCAGAGGTGGAATATGGAAGGCTCTCAGCAGATTTGGTGGGAGGGTGGGTAAAGGAATTGCACTAAATATCTGTCATTAATGGACTTGAGCCCATGCTCAGAAGGGACCATATAATCACCCTGGGGGAATTCCATCTTCTTTGACAACTTCTCTGAGGTGCCAAGAAGGTGAGTCTTCTCAAGCTTTCACCCACACATGAGGGAGAGGCTGCGGTCCCCTGGGCCATGCAGATGATTGCATTTCCTCCAGAGAGCCCACAACTTCGAGGTGGCGGCTCATGACAGGTGGTTCTTTTCCTGGAAGGAGCCCAAGGGCCCATTAGTAGATTAAAGGCCCAGGTAGGGCCCAGAGGTGATGCAGGGCATCTTTTCATGCTTCTCTCTGAACTGCTTGCAGTTTGCGCTGCTCTGAGCTGATGGCGACAGGAGTCCCTGCTTCTCTTCATACTCCTCCCTGCATGCCGGCCCATTTCAGCAGCGTGCCTCTCCATCCTCCACACCAAGACTTGGTTCCATGCTCACCTCCAAAGGGCGTGAGGGATTCCTATTGCCCAGTGTGCACAGTTATTCTTTCCAGTTCTTCACCAGGCTAGATTCCACATGCTGATTCCTTTGCTGATTGTCACTGCCTGGCACAGCATCTCTGATGCATTGTTATTCTGGCAGAGATTCACCTTCCGGCGAGTGAGGGAGGAGTTGAGCGTCAGAAAGCCCTGACCCTCTCCAAAATTAGACCCCCCGATGCCCTGGCACTGGGATTCTAAGACACAGAGCCCAAAGGCCACTTTCCCATTTGGCTGATAGCCCCTGGTGACCCCTGCTGCCTTTGCAGCCATACCCAAAATGTTTTAAAAAGTGTGTGCAGCTCAGGTGTACTGAGGAGGCCCACGCATTGGTGTATGACCGTGAATGAGCCCTATGAGCTCTCTCTGTACCCGTTCCCTAAACTAAAAACAACAACAACAACAACAACAAAAGCAGAGAGTGATACCTCCTGCCTCAGAGATCTTTGAGAGGACCACAGAGAAAACACAAATGAGTGCCATTGTGGAGGTGTTCAGGGTTCAAAACGAGGGCTATTTGAAATCATTTGGCGCTGTGGAAATTTGGAGCTTGTGTCAACAGGTTGTTGTGACTAAAGGAGGTATAGGGCCAGTTTGACTGGATGACATCTGAGAAGCACAGCTAGGACGTGCAAGCAGGTTGGTATTTACAAAATGGGCCTTGTATTCTTTCTCTTCCCTCTCCTCTCCACCAGAAGACAGAAAGAGCTGAAGCCAGCACGCCACTCCCACCCTGGAAGAGATTCTATATGTGCATTTCTGTTTTCTTTGAAAAATTATCATATACTAAAATTATTTTTTTCCCTTTTGGTATATTTTAACACAGGTACAGATTTACATAACTGCTTCAATAACAAAGATATAGAACAATTCCATCAGTTCTAGACTCTGCCCACTGCTGGCCCTCTACAGTCATACCTTTGGCAACCAAACTCCTGGTTTTTCTGGGATACAGGACTTTCAGTGCTAAAACTGGGAAAGTCCCAGGGAAACCAAGACAGCTTGGTCACCCCACCACATCACCCTTAACTCTGGGAACCAATGGTCTCGTTTCCATCATTAGCGTCTCTTTGAGAAGGTCGCGTGAGTCAGATCATCCAGTCCTCTGCGGCCTGGCCTCTCCTCAGCATAGTGGCTGGGAGGTTCGTGTGCTCGTGGTATCCATAGTGAATGGGTGGTTGCTCTGACCGCTGTGCTGTGCTATGGATGTACTGCATTTTGCTATTCATGTACTTGCTGCCGGACTTGAGGATTATTTCCAGCATTTGGTTTTTAATAGAAAGCTGCTAAGAACACTCGTGTACAGCTTTTTGAGTGGACGTACATTTTCACTTCTCTAGGAGTGGGATGGCGGGACATATGGTAAGTGTATGTTCAGCTTTATAAGAACATGCCTAACCTTCCTTCCTGGGCATTCATGATGCCACCACCAGCCCTTCAATGTCCAAGGGAATAGAGCTCTATTCAAGTGACAGTGGTGAGACCTATAGCTTCTGTGATTTTTAAATTGAAAATTCTAACAAACACAGAGGGGCGTGGGACGTGAGGCCTGGAATCCAATTTAGCCTTTGAAGGACCGTGACCTGGGTTGGGAGGGGGCTTCCCGGGAATGTGCAGGAAAGGCTCCCTGAGCGGAAGCATGAGGGGACAGGAGCCAGGAAGGTCCCCTTCTTTATGGTTCATGAGAAAGAAAAGGAGAAGGTAGTTTAGAAACCGAAGGGCAGGACATGTGAGGGAGAAAACTATGGTATAACAAAAGCAGACCCTCACCTACACTGGACAGGGTTGGGGGGGGGGTGGTGGTGTCTCAACTTAAAAAAATTAATTATAATCTTTAAGTAAAAATTAATTTAAAATTAAATTTGATTAATGTGTATGAAATACTGCAAGGCAAACATTTGGAAGACTAGAGTAAACCTTCTCCTGTCGGTCTTTGCAGAGGCGTTGTGAGCAACGTGGGGTTTTGGGTTGATAGGTGGAATCTTCTGTGTTACTCACCCTCTTCACTCACCAGGTATCCACCCTATAGAGGTGGAAAATGGCCAAGCAGCTTCTTAATTGTCAAAAACTTAATTCTCTCACTAGCCAAAAATGAATAAAAAGTAACATAAAAAAAAGGGATGTCTGGGGTGCACGTCCCTAAAATGGAATTGTTTCCCTGGGTTTTTAGTAAGTACGAAGAGGATGGTGAAAAGAAAAATAAGTCTCTTTATCTTTTACAGCCAGAGCAGAGGTAAAATAATTCACTTAAGGGTTATTAAGCTCATGGAATGCAGAGAAGCGACTGGCATTTAATAAACATGAAGAAAGAGCTGACTAAATGGGAAAGGAAAAGAAAAATATTTGGAGGACAAAAACACAGGTCAAAAATCTTTTCAAAGCCCCTTTGGTGTGGCTGAAATGTATCTGTGTGGCTGTGGGGTTGGATTCGTTCCAGCTGGCCAGCTTCTAAAATAGCTGAGCACCAGGCAGCAGACACACGCCACGGGGACCCCTCCAGGTTAGTACTTCTGTTTTCATGTGCGGGTAACAGAGGAAAACCACTCACTTATTTTTTCCCCTTGAAAAATGTAACTTCTAAATAACAGCATATGTATTCATTTGATTCTAATTTCTAATGATAACCAAAGCGACATCCAATTTAGAAGACTGTATCAAAGTGATCCAAATACCTAAGTGCCCTTGTAATTAAATTTACTTTTTATCAAGTGCTGCTTAATTGACCATTGACTTTCTCTCGGCTGCCTTAGGACATATGCAGCATCCAGCTGGCTGTGGAGTCCCTTAGCAAAGGCAGGCGCTGGGGTCTGGATCTCCAACTACTGTGCCCTGGGTCTGCTCGGGGGGTTCCCCACAAGCATGTGGGCGTGGTGAAGCATTTTGGGTGCTATGATGGCAGGGGCACTTCAGGCAGTAGGGATGCTCCAGGCTCTTTGGTGCCCAGACAGTCCTGCCCTGAGCAGACTGTCCCACGGATGCCCCCTGAGCCTGCCAGGGGCCCTGCTGATGCAGGCGGGCTGGTGGCCAGCCACAAACCGGGCTGGGTGAACAAGACTGGTGGTTCCCTCCTCATGGAACTTGATGTGTCTGCTCTCAGGGAAGGCGGGGTGGTCAGGCATCACACAGGACAGAAGAGGTGGCCTGACAGGATGCCAGGTCAGACGAGCTCTTGAGCCATGCTGGGGATTTTGTATTTTATCCAGAGAGCACGGGCAACCGCTGATGCATTTTAGGAATGGGAGTGATGGTAAAGTATGCTTTTCTTTCCTTCCTCCCTCCCTCCCTCCTTTCTTCCCTCCTTCCCTTCTTCCCTCCCTCCCTTCTTCCCTCCCTCCCTTCTTCCCTTCCTTCCTTCTTTCCTTCCTCCCTCCCTCCCTTCTTCCCTCCCTCTCCCTCCCTCCCTCCCTCCCTCCCTCACACCCTCCCTTTGTCTTCTCCCCTCCTTCCCTCCCTGCCTTTCATTCTTTCTTTTTTTGAAAGGTTACTTTGGCCAGTTTGTGGAAATTGAACTGGAGGAGGCTAAGAGGCTTAGTGCTGCCTCCCGAGTGGCTTTGAATGTCTTCAGGCAAACACCATCCTGTGGCTGAACACCACACCCTCCTCTGCCCATGATCTTCAATTTAGGGCTCAAAGAAGGACTCTCAAAATTTCCACATGAGCCCAATGAGTCCCTAGAGTCATGCATCTGCACCTCAAATGTTAGCAGGTCAAATGCCCGGGGTGGGCCAGGGACGCTGCATTTCTAACAAGCCCACTGGACAGGTCTGTGCTGCTAGTCAGTGGCCAATAGTATGGAGGCCTAGAGGAGGGGATTCTTCTAGTTCTTGTCACAGTGCCCTGGAGCATCTGTCACGTTTTAGATCAGGAGTTCTTGGCTGCACTTTAGACTTACTAAGGCAGGGGTTCCCAACCTTTTTATACCCTAGGGCGCATTCTAAAATATTGGTAGGGCAGCGGGCACCAGCTATTTCTAAGGATATTTATTATTGAACAAGAATAAAAAATAATAAACAAAAATAATTTTAAAATAATAAATTTATTGTACAAATTATATACACACAAAGAAACATATATACAAAACGTAATACAAAGTAA